>PVJS01028659.1:0-25350 GCA_004027185.1 Glis glis | reverse complement strand
TCTGGTCTGATTTCTAGGTCTTTGATCCATCTGGAGTTGACTCTAGTGCAGGGTGAGAAAGTGGGGTTTATTTCTATTTTTCTGCATATGGTTAGCCAGTTTTGCCAGCACCATTTGTTGAAGAGGCTATCCTTTTTCCATTGGGTGTTTTTAGCCCCTTTGTCAAAAATCAATTGACTGTAGGTGTGTGGGTTTGTTTTGGAGTCTTCTATTCTGCTCCATAGGTCTATGTGTCTGCTTTTCTGCCAATACCATGCTGTTTTTATTACTATGGCTTTGTAGTATAGTTTGAAGTCAGGTATTGTGATGCCTCCTGCGTGGTTCTTGTTGCTGAGAACTACTTTGGCTATTCTGGGTTCCACAGATTAGGGGGGACATCCGACTTCACTCTTAGTGACTGACTAATTTCACTTAGCATAATGTTCTCTAGTTCTCTAGTTCTCTCCATTTCCCTGCAAATGATGTAATTTTGTTCTTCTTTGTGGCTGCGTAAAATTCCATTGTGTACATATCCCATAGTTTTGTGATCCATTCATCTGTTGATGGACACCTTGGCTGGTTCCAAAGTTTGGCAATTGTGAATTGTGCAGCTATAAACATAGACCCACATGCATTAGTCTGGTAGTTTGGTTTCAGTCCTTTTGGTTAGATGTCTAGAAGTGGTATTACTGGGTCATATGGTAGGTTCATTCCCAGTCTTCTGAGGATCCTCCACACTACTTTCCAAAGTGGTTGCACTAATTTGCAATCCTACCAACAATGTATTAGAGTTCCTACTTCTCCACATCCTCGCCAGCATTTGTTGTTGTTTGTGCCATTCTAATTGGGGTTAGGTGAAATCTCAGGGTAGTTTTGATTTGCATCTCTCTGACTATTAATGATGCCTCCCTTTTCTGTTCAATGTCCATGCCCAGGACAGTGAAATATTGAAAGTGTATGCTCTAGAGTTAGAATACTTAGGGCAATGGATTAAATAGGGTAACTGGACATTTGTATATGGTGGCCATCAATACGTCCTGAATTGCTCATTATATCTCACATGTTCTTCTTAATCTCTGCTCCTGTGTGTCCTGGAATATACAGGAAATCCAGCTAATAACACCAGCAGTTTCAGAAACAGTTGTTTCCAAATCAAATCAACATAGCACCACTGAATTGGAGGCTGATCCTCCTGAGTGGGTTTAATCCTTCTCAGTTGTGTTGAGAGGAAAAACATTTTTTTCCTAAAGTTGCTACAGTTTTTTCAAGGAGTAGCATGCAGTCTGCCATTGCCATTACACTGCAGAGTGCAACCATGATAAACAGCGAGTATTGATGGCCTTGGAAAATGAGCCTATAGGTTTTGATTTTTCAAAAAAATCTTAAAGTCAACTGAGCCAGAAATAGAACTGAATTTTCAGGAAGTATTGACAGATATGAGAAAGTGAGAAATGGTAAGATTCCCTAGGAAAAGTATTTGATTAAGAGCTGAAAGACGATTGGTGATGAAGGAACCCACATTTGGTGAGGACTGTGAGGAAAGAACCTATGAAGGATTTAGTGAAACAGGAGTCAGAGAGAATGTTAATGATCTTCCCTTTGCTCCTCCAAATCCACTGTCCACAGGCTGACAGGGGAAGGGGTTTATTTGACCTGTATGGACAACTTCTACAACCCCTCTTGTCCTCTTGCTTCCAGTTAGATGAAGTCAATGGGGAATGTTTCAGCAAAATAGGAGGAGAGAGGGCCAGTGGAGTATTTATTCCTCTGGTCCCCCCTGCTAGGATTCCATGGCCTAGACTGTGACCCTCAACCAAAGGCTATGGCTCCTATTCTCAACAGGCCAGTGCTCTTAAACCAGATTACTACATTATTCCTTGTATTTTCCCTATATCCTGACATTACATTTTTATGAATTGATGCCTTATTAAACTCTACTCAATTTAGATAATTTGCATGTGTCATCTATTTCTTGTCAGAATCCTTACTGAGATTAGGTAGAGGACTATAATTAGAAGAAAGTAATTATGACAAAAAGTATTAGTGAGTTGCACATTTAAAAATTCAGCTGTTCTTTTGTTGGGTGGAATGAAGAGGTCTCTCATGGACACCCTCCTCTCCATCCTGATTTCTTCTGAAGGACTGGTTAAACAATGTTTATATCTATTTGATCTGAGTCCAAGGAGACAGCAAATGTCTACCTTCAAAGTTTATTTCACCTTAATCATCACAGAAAAGCATCCTACTAATGTCTAAAATAGTTGGAGGATGAGGAGTAGAGTAAAAGAATGACAAAGAACTGCCAAGGGAACCAACCTTTTTTTATGGTTTTGAAAGACAGGAGCTTTTCAGGCTCAGCAAGCTTCCCATTCTGCAGTGACCTAATTAAAGTAAACAGAATTTTTAAATGAACCAAATCCAATTAGGCAGTGAGAGCTAACGTTTCTCTTCAATTATTATGGAAGGTTACATCTCACAGTTGTAGACTGGACATATACTTCCTTTATGCATTTTGTCTTCCATCCACTGCTTATTCCCAGAGACCTCAGAATGTTGGATGGTCTAGACTGGCCAGATGTGCCTGTCCCACTCATCTTGGCTTCAGCACAAACATACTTCTCCACATGACCAACTGAAAACATGAAGCACAGGGACAGTAGAGGAGACAACTAAATGGACACATAGAGAAAGAGTTGAGCACTTTTTAAATTCTAATTCTATAGCCAGAATTCCCTGACAGAGTATAAATTTATGATTCAGCCTTCCAGACCACTTGGCCATCTGAAAATGCAGAATTGCTACTATTTTCCTTGCAAAAGAGATATTTATGCCTCTGCCAATAATTAATGCATACCAGCATAAATTTTTATGGAATAAAATTTTTTATGGATAAAGGTAATAAATTTTAAGGAAAAGGTGTGTTTTTTATCAGTGAATTGTAATTGTACATGACAGTAAGATTTACAGTGATACACTCGTGTATGCACATCACATTTGGTCTCTTTTCTTTCCTGTATCTTCCCTTCACCTACTCTCCTCCCTACCCTGGTCTCCTCCCACTCCTCTACTTATCTCTTTCCTGATATGCATGAGGTCCCTTTTCTTTTCTAAGAAAAAACTGTTGTTTTTTTAGTATATTACATTCAAGAATGCACTTGAAGACTAAGGAACCTATATTTATTTGATTTATTCATATACAATTATAATGTAGATACAATAATATTGACACAACTTCCAAAATAAGACTGAAGTTGTAATCAAGTAACAACAGAAGTTAATATAAAATAAATTTTTATAAATGTATATAGAAATTTTCATCTTGATATTGTTTTGATAGCCTAAATTGTTTTGATAGCCTAAATAAACCTTGCCCCAAATTGTTCTCAAATGAAAAACAGATCCAAAATTAAATTGATACCTTAAGTTATTGTGTGTATTCAAGAAAGACATTTATGTCTGATCTTGTTTTAGAATAGTTGGAAACTAGAAGAAATGAGAAGTAAAGCTCTTTGAAAACAGAAGTATGGCAATGTCAGAAGTGATTGAATTCAAAAGATGTTTACTGGCACAGTCCAGGTATCAGATTCCAATGAACTCAGTGAAACTTGACCAATGATGATGGATAGTTGATGGGGAGAGTGGGGTGGTAGAGTATCAGTTTAAAAACAAAATCCTTCATCATTCTACATTGATCACACAAAGAATATTAATCAATGTTATTTGGTATTCAGTTCTAGGTTTTCACAACAGAACCTTTTATAACAAGAAAGCATTTATCTAACAAAGTTTGAGATGCTATTCTCAATAGGCTATAATAGAGACAATGCAGAAAAAAGTAACCAGAATATGAGACTCTGGTTTCCAATTCCAATATTTTGATCAGCTGAAGATATAGCTGATCTTCTCTTCAAACATAACCAGTGCCTACTCCCGGGTATACAATTGGCTTGGCAACTAAAACCCCCAATATCCACTAGCCCCTTCTTCTTTGCTTCCCTCCTGTTATAGTTAGATATAATATGTCCCCTAAAGAGCTCATTTATTAATATTCAGGGTTGATATAATTGAGTCTTGAAGGTTGTAATCCTAGAGGGTTGTGGCCTGGGCCAGTAGGGTATGGCTGGATGTCTCTTGCTTCCTGCCTCCATGATGTGAGGACCACAGTGACCATGCCCTGAGATCCACGGTCCCCAGCCTCACATGGAATGAACCGGAAACCATAAGAAAATAAATCCTATTTCCTCTAAATTGTATGGTCAGGTCTTTAGATTATGGCTGGTAGAATGCTGACCAGAACACTTCCCTTCCCTTCTTCCCTTTGTCCCTGGCCTAAATTTTATTTCTAGTGATATATGAATCTTCTAGGATAATTTTCTCCTACATCTAATTCTACTCTTAACAGGGACATTATACTCTTCCTGCTACAATGACTACTACTGTCATTACTACTACAAAGAGGAAGAAAAGCAGAGGGAAGAAGAAGAGGAAGAGAAGGAGGAAGAGTAGAATAATTTGTTTGCTATGACCTCATAGTCTTGAGGTCACACAATTTGGAAATACGGGCTAGGATTTGAACAATTAGCCTAATGCCAAGTCTCTTATACCTTCATCTTATTGCCTCTCTAGCAGCAACTGATGATCTTGGATGATGCCCAAGTCAAACAGTTTGTATGTGAAGGAGTCAGGCTTCAATACCTGCGCTTCTAACTCCACATGCCCACCTATTTGGCCACCAACAATCCCAGTTTCCTGTATCTTATCTCCAAGTCATTGAATGCTTAAGCAATCAATGGAATAATCTGACCATCTCTTTCTCTTACTTTGTTAACAAAGCCATAAACAAAGAATCCAGTCGTTAATAACCACATAACTAGGATGCTTGCTAACTCTTCCAAAATCCTTCCTTTACTCAGAAGACTTAGTTTGGCTAGCTCATTAATCCTCCCATCCCAAGAACTGGGTCAGCCAAGCTGTACCTCACCTGTGTATTCCTGAAAACATTAATGAATCAATAGCTATAGAACCTGACTTTAAAAAGAAAAATGTTTGAATTTTTAAGACTTGTAGACTGTATTGCACAATTACTGAAAATTCTCAATTGAAATATGGCAAGTGGGAAAACTAAATACAGAGCCTTATTTGATAAACTTCCTCCCAGACTTATCAAAATTACTTGTAACAGAATGGATTTTGGAGATGAGTTCCCTCACAATGAAAACTTAAAAACTTATTTTATCGGAAAGCTTGACAATTTAAATTTGGTAGAAGTAAAGGTAAGCAGGCCACAAGCATTTTAGTTAATGCCTGAGTTATTTCTGAATATCTTACCTACAAAAAGCATTTTTATTTCTGATCTTGATCCAGCTCTGTGATAATACTCACTCAGCATTTCTTAACATGTATATTCTCCTTTTCAAGGCTTTAATTCTGTTTGTTTGATACCTACATGATTAATGAACCCTTTGGAAATTGAGAAATTATAGCAAGTAAAGGACAAATCTCCATGCACACTCCATCAATCAGGATTGGAATAATTACTTCCTTATGATCTTCAGTTTTTGCCCTATTACATTAAGATTATAAGGTAATACAATTAAATGTCAAGAAATTTGAAAAGCTTAAAGAATATATCATTCTCAATTTCTTCAAGAGAGGGGCATATGGATATAAATGTGGGAATGGGATAGGTATAAAAATTTAGAAAGTGGTGTTGCCTGTGCTGGGCTACAGAATGAACTACAAAAACTACAAAAAAGCATTCAAGTTTGAAGTTTCAAAAGCACTGCCAAATGCATACATTGACAGGATCACTAGGTTCTAATAGCTGCTCATATTTCTAATCAAGAATCACATTTGCTAAACTTTGGAACCAGCCAAGGTGTCCATCAACAGATGAATGGATCACAAAATTATGGGATATACACAAAATGGGAGGGCTGAATGTGCAATGTGTGCATGTATGATGTTCATACCCTGACATATATCAAAATGTATAATTACAATGCAACAATAAATGAACATAAAAAATAAAAATAAAATCTACATGTTATTATAAAAAAAAAGAATCCAGCACTAAGATGTGCATGGGGGCCCACTCCTGTAGTTGCAGCCACATGGGAGGCTGAGGCAGGAGGATCATTTGAGCCTAGGAGTTCTGGGCCACTCTGGACAACATAGTAAGAACCCATTTTTAAAAGGAAAATCCAGCACTTGCTAATGATTTAGTAATCAGAACTTACCTCATTATCAATAACTGCTTAGATATAGATATACAGTTGAAAGTAATTATTTCTTCTTTGTGTTACCTCAAGTCTAATTGTTCAAACAGTTGGAGCAAGTACTGAAGATGCTAAAAGGGAATGTATAGTATGTTTCTCTGTCTGCGTGGGAGTCATCTATAAAATTGTAGACTAAAATGTGCTCTGGTTGTCCTGTGAAACTGCGGGTGTTGTATGCTTCAGGTGGATTTAACAAATACTGTTAGGAAACCAAGAAAACCCAACAAGACTACATCATATGCAGTACTTGGAGGAAACTGCACATAAATGCTTCATTTTTAAATACATTTGAACAGTGTCTGCAGGGTCCTGAGCAGCACTCCTCAACTAGGAGTTTATGAAGCATCCCAGCAGGAGCCTGCATGGTTGCAGGGATTTGCATGGCAATGAAAACACCTGTGGGGTCTGTGAGTTGGCAAATCACCCCTGCAGAGGTGGGGACAGGAGCTACAGTTGTACACAGCAGAAATGTGAATTAGCAGACAGCGCTTAGAAACACTCAGGCAGATGGGACCTAGAGTCCACAGTTTTCTGTGCCCATGCAGGGACTCCAGCAATCACCACAGGACCACCATCAGTGGTGTCTTTGGGTAGAGAAAACTCAGCCAACTGTACTGCAGGCTCAGAAGGTTATAAACTCACGCTGGGTGATGTTTTGGGCACTACAAGTACCAAGGCCAGAGGCCAACAAGGTCTCATGTGATTGCAGCCACCTACAATAGCAGTGGTGTCCCTGAGGCTAAATAACTGAGCCACCCAAGCCTCAGGCTCAGAATTTTACAGTGCCTCCCAGACAGAGCTCGTGCCCTGAAAGCAGGGAGGCCAGGGGCCAGCAAAAGTTCATGTAATCACAGCTACAAGCTGGGAACTTAACGTTCTCTCTGCCAGAAGAATGTGTTAAGCAGAATTTGGGCCTCGCATGCACTCATGATCATGATCAGCAGATTAGCACGGGTGTCCCTGAGCCATCAAAGCTCAGCCAGCTAGGCCACAGGCTCAGAACATAGTAATCTCTGGCCCTGCTAAGCTTAGGCCCAGTGACCACAGATGCCAAAAGTCAGTGCTCTGCAGTGTTTCACAGGTTTGTAACCAGCAAAGCAGCCAGGTGTCTGTGGGGCATTAAATCCCAACCAACAGGCCATAGGCTCTGAACAGAACATCATAGGCTCTAGCCCTACTGGGTTTGGGCCTGGAGAGTATGGTGGTCTGCAGCCAATCAGAGACTCCTGTATGCTCACAATGACTAAGAACTATATCTTGTTAAAGAGGTTCTGGGGGACAAACTCAAAAGTCTGATTATATGAGACAGATTTGAAGAGGCAAATATATATCACCAGCAAATGTCTTATTATAAAAGGATAATAAATAGTCCCAGGACTCTCACAAAAAGAGAAAGAGGATTCCAAGACAGCAGAAATACAAACCTGAGAACTCTGAAAACATGAGAATGAAGACCAATGAGGAAGGAATAAAATCCCACAACTCAACAACAAAGGAGATCACCAATACTGAGTTGCAGAAAATGCCAGAAGGAAAACTCAGAATGTTGATTTTCAATATGATGAAAGGACTCAGAAATGAAATTAGAGAAAGTGTACAGAAATGAAAGAAAGTATACATAGAGAAATTGAGGCCCTAATTAAGAACCAAAAAGAGGCTTTAAGGGAAATGAAGGAGTCAATAAATGAATTAAAGACCTCAATAGAAATCACCTCTGGCAGGCTAGTCCACATCAAAAATAAAGTCTCACAGTTGGAAGACAGCTCATTCTAAACTGACCACACAGTCAACAATATAGAGAAGACAATAAAACAACACTACCACAACATCCAAGAAATATGGATAATATGAAACAACCTGAATTACAGAAAAGAGACATTGACAAAGGTCTAGAAGCACAAACCAAGGGTACAAGAAATCTCTTCAGAGAAATAATATCATTTCCCGAACATAGATAAAACTTGGACATCAATGTAGAGGAGACATCCAGAACACCAAGAAGACAAGATAAAAAAGAACTCCACACCACATAATAATGAAAATGACTACCACAGAGACCAAGGAAAGAATCTTAAATGTATCAAGAACAAAATAACAGATGAGATTCAGGGGAAAAACAATAAGAATTACTCCAGACTTCTCAACCCAAGTCAGGAAAGCAAGGAAGGGCTGGTATGATGTTCTTCAGACCCTGAAAGAAAACAACTTCCAACCAAGACTGCTATATCAAGAAAAGATAAATTCAAAATTGATGGAGAAATAAAAACCTTCCAAGACAAGCAGAAACTAAAAGAATTCATGACTACCAAGCCAGCACTAGAGAAAATACTTAAAGAAATAAAACATAAAGAAGAAAAAAGAAATAAATACCAGAACCAGAGAAGGAGCAAATTCCACCAGATGGGCATCTAAGTGAAAGAGGAATAACATTATATCAAACAAAAAATATAACTCAGAAATGAAGGAAACAAAAATAATCTATCAATAATACTGAATATCAAAGGTCTAAACTCCCCAATTAAAAGGCATAGACTGGAAATGTGGATTAAAGAATATAATCAATCCAACTATACGCTGCTTGCAGAAACTCACATTATAGGCAGATATTCATTGGCTGAAGATGAAACAATAGAAAAAGATATATCATGCAAATGGGTACTGAAAACAAGAGGAGTAGCAATGCAGACAAAGCAGACTTTAAGCTAAAACTTATCAGGTCAATTCTTACTAACAAAAGGAACAATCCAACAAGATTTCATAATAGTAAACATTTATATCCCAAATGTGGATGTACCCACTGTAATAAAACAAAATCTTCAGGACATTAAATCTCAAAAAGACCCAAATAAAATAATATTCAAAGACTTTAACATACCATTCACATGACTAGATTGATCTTCCAGACAAAAGATGGGTAAAGACTCTTCAGAGCTAAAGAACACAATAAACCATGATAGACATATACAGATATTCCAACCAACAACAGCTGAATACACATTCTTCTCTGCTCATGGAACCTTCTCCAAAATAAATTGTATTCTGGCCAACAAAGCAAGTATCAGCAAATTTAAAAAAGTAATATAATTATCTGCATCTTTTCAGATGATAATGGAATGAAAGTAGAAATCAACAACAGGAAGACCAAAAGAAATTACATAAATACATGGATACTGAATGATAGTCTTTAGATGAGGACTGGATCAGAAAAGAAATAAGGGTAGAAATAAAAAAAATTCTAGAATTAAACAAAAATAGAGAAACAGCATACCAAAATCTATGGGATAATTTAAAGGCCATTTTAAGAGGAAAATTTATAGCAGAGTGAGTGCCCACATAACAAAAACAGAAAGTCACCAAATAAACAACCTAATGACACATATCAAGGATCTAGAAAAACAGGAACAGACTAATCTCAAATCCAGTAGAAGGCAGGGGATAATTAAAATAAGATCAGAAATCAGAATGAAAAATTTTTCATTCTCTATTTCATTGATTTCTGATCTTATTTTAACATTGATTTCTGATCTTCTTACAAAAGATCAACAATATAAAAATCTGGTTCTTTGGAAAGATGAAAAGATAGATAAACCCTTAGCCAACCTAACAAAAAAAGAGAATCAACCCAAATTATTAAAATAAAAAATGAAAAATGAGACATCACCACAGACAATGGGGAAATCCAGAGGATCATCAGAAACTATTTTGAAAATTTATACTTCAATAAACTGGAAAACATAGAAGAAATTGACAGATTTATAGACACATACAACCTATGTAAATTGAACCAAGATATAGAAAACCTAAACCAACCAATAGCAAGCAAAAAGATAGAAATGGCAATAAAAAGCCTCCCATTAAAGAAAATCCCAGGTCCAGATGGATTCTACAAAATACTAACAGAAGAACTAAACCCAATACTTCATAAGTTATTCCATGAAATTGAGAGATGGAATCTATCCAAACTCCTTGTATGAGGCCAGTATCACCTTAATAACAAAATTGAAAAAAAAGGTCTCTCAAGAAAAGTTACAGACCAATATCCTTGATGAACACAGATAAAAATTCTAAATGAAATATTAGTGATATGCATTCAAAACCATATCAATAATATTTCACAGCATAACAAAGTTGGTTTCATCCCAGGGATGCAAGGCTGGTTCAACATACACAAATCAATACATGTTATTCAATGCATTAATAGAACTGAGGACAAAAATCACATGATCATCTCAATAGGTGCTGAAAAGGCATTTGACAAAATCCAACACCCATTCCTGTTAAAAACATTGCAGAAAATTGGAATGTAAAGAAATTACCTCAACATCATTAAGGAAATATACATAAAATGAAAGCCAACATCATATTGAATAGAGTAAAACTAAGGGAATTCTCTTTAAAACCAGGAACAAGACAAGGATGCCTACTATCACCACTACTTTTCAACATAGTATTTGAGACTCTTGCCAGAGTGATGAGGCAAGAGAAGAATAACAAAGGGATTCAAACAGAAAAAGAAGAACTAAAATTATCTCTATCTGAAGATGACATAATCCTATATATAGAAGACTTAAAATTTTCACCCAAAAGGCTTCTAGAGTTGATTAACAAATTCAACAAAGGAGCAGCATACAAAATCAATCTAAAAAATGAGTAGTTTTTCTATATGCCAACCATAAATCCACTGAAATAGAAATCCAGAAAACAATTCCATTCACAATCACCTAAAAATTTTAAATGTCTAGGAATAAATCTAACCAAGGAGGTAAAAGACCTCTACAATGAAAATTATAAAACACTAAATAAAAAATTGAAGATCTTAGAAGAGGGAAAGATCTCTCTTGCCCCTTGGATGGGAAGAATAAATATTATCAAAATGGCCATTCTATCAAAAATGATCCACAAAGTCAATGCAATACCTATCAAAATATCAATGTCATTCTTCACAGACCTAGAAAAATCATAAATTTCATATGGAGAAACAAAAGACCAAGAATAGCCAGAGCAATTCTCAGCGATAAGAACAATGCAGGAGGCATCACAAATCCAGACTTCAAATTATACGACAGAGTTATAGTAATAAAAAGAGCATGGTATTGGCACAAAAGCAGACACATTGACCAATGGAACAGAATAGAAGATACTGAAATAAATTCATACACATAACCAATTCAACAAAGGTGCCAAACACATACATTGAAGAAAAGACAGCCTTTTCAACAAATGGTGTTGGGAAAACTGGATATTTGTAGGAAAATGAAATTAAATCCCTACCTCTCACCCTGCATAAGAGTTAACTCAAGATGGATCAAAGACCTGGAAATTAGACCAGAGAATTTTAAGTTACTAGAGGAGGACATAGGTGCAACACTGCAACATATAGGAACAGGTAGAAACTTCCTCAATAAGACCCCTAAAGCTCAGGAAATTAAAACAAGAATTGATAAATGAGATGGCATTAAACTAAAAAGTTTCTTCTCATCAATGGAAACCATTAAGAGTCTAAAGAGAAGTACAGGCGTGGTGGCACATGCTTGTAATCCCAGTACTTGGGAGGCTGAGGCCGGAGGATCTGGGTTTGCAGCCAGCCTCAGCTACTTAGTGAGGCCCTCTGCAACTTATTAAGACTCTGTTTCAAACTAAAGAATAAAAAAATAGAGAGCCTACAGAATGGGAGATCTTTGTCAACTATTCCTCTGATATCTAGAATATCTAGAATATACAAAGAACTTTAAAACTTAACACTAAAAAAACCCAAATAATCCAATCAAGAAATGGGAAGTTGAATTAAATAGACACTTCATGAAAGACAAAAGAACAGATAGAAATGACCAATAAATACATGAAAAAGTGTTCAACATCTTTGGCAATCACAGAGATGCAAATCAAAACTACAATGTGATTCCATCTAACCTCAATCAGAATGGCAATCATAAAGAAGTCAAACAACAATAAATTCTTGTGAGGATGTGGGGAAATAGGAACTCTTCTATACTGTTGGTGGGATTGCAAATTAGTACAATTTGGAGTAACTGGTACTGGAGGAGAAACTCCAGTGGAGCCAAGAGGTTGTCTAAGGGAAAGGGGGGAAGAGGGAGAATCAATGAAGGAATCACTTCCATTGGCATTATGTACATATGTGAGAATACCAATGTCAATCTCAATATCCTGTATGGTGTAGGGGGGAGTGGGAGGGAGCCAGGAGAAGTCCATCAAGTATTGTGTGCATGTATGTCACTATCACTATAAACTATATTATGATGTGAGACTATAATGCACAAATAAAAGTTTTTTAAAAAACTGGTTCCTCTTAATTTATAGCCCTGTGATATTTATCCAACAATTTTTATCCCCAGAATTAATGTGAAATTTAGGTGACCTAGTGTCTTGGTCAACTTTCTCACTGCTATAATCCAACATGTCTGACCACACAACTTAGAGGAAGAAAGATTTATTTGCTCATAGTTTCTTGGATATGAGACTGGGATCTATGGATCTCAGGGCATGGCAATGATAAGCAGAGAGAGGGAGGCCAGAATCAGAGAGAACCAGCAAGCAAGAAGATTCACACACAAGCACAATCCCTAATGTCACACCCCAGGGACTTACCTTCTTCAGCCACACCCCACCTACGTTACCACCCAGATAATTCCATCTTACTGATTACTACTGTCAGTACTAGAAGAGTAGATATTCAGACTCATCCACAACATTGCAATCAGCTGATCCATGGCAATGGTGCTGAAAACATACGTTGGAGAAAAGACATCCTTTTCAACAAATGGTGCTGGGGAAACTGGATCTATATACCTAGGGGACATTCTATATCCAACTATTACACCTAGCCATATGCTAATATTATTGCATATATAATAATTGTTTTTATGAAAAGTTTGAGAGGTATATATAAGATAATCACACAATTATTTATTTTCCTTCCAATAAATAATCTGGAGAGATACAAGGCCAAAAGAAACATGATTTGTTTACTATATATGCTACTTCTCCATAAAAATGTTGAAGCATAGCAGAAATAAATGCTTAAGTTAGAGTCAGCAGATATCTGATTGGTGTCCTTGATCTGCCCCCAAAAAGTAATAAAGTTTTGACCAATTTAATGTGTCATCTCCAAGAACTTGTTTCCTCATCCACCTAAATATGCTCCCTTTTGTTTTATAGATAGAATTAGAACTCTAATTCAGCAAAAAATTGTATTGCATATTTCTAAAAATGATACCTAATTATTTTAAACTTAAGAGATCAATATATGGATAATACTTCTAAGAGACTTTCCCAGCTCTCTCAAATCAAAATATATAGGAGAAAAAAATACTTGGATGTCTATACTGCTCTGACAAAGGCATTCACCACTTGCATCCTCATCAGTCCTGTTCAGATATTTAATCCAGGAAAGTCACAGTTGGAGAGATTATCTAGTTAAATCTAATTTTTCCAATGAGACAATGATGCAGTTAGGGTAATGGATGTGTCAGAGGACCCACAGGTCATGCAGGGAAGAACAAGAATTGTGTGTTGATTCTTAGACCTTGGTTCTTTTTACTAACACTGGTTGGTCTTATAAATAAGTGAAGCCGGGCATGGTGGCACACGCTTGTAATCCCAGTACTTTGGGAGGCAGAGACCAGAGGATCCGGGTTCATGGCCAGCCTCAGCTCTCTCTCTCTCTCTCTCTCCTTAGTGAGGCCCTCCGCAACTTTGTGAGACCCGGTTTCAAAATTAAGTATAAAAAATAGGGCTGGGGGTGTAGCGCGGAGGTAGAACGCCCCTGCGTTCAATCCCCAGTACCGCAAAATAAATAAATAAATAAATAAATAAATAAATAAATAAATGGAATATTTCTCTGTTGTAAAATAAGATATTACATCCTTGTCTGCTTTAAGTCCAGGTTATAAAGTTTAACAAAATTGAACAAAACATTTTCTGCATGAAAATACTGTTGGAAATGAAGATTTGTGTAAAATAAAATATGTTAATATCAATGCTATAGTTTAGCAGTAGTATTGAAATTTCTTTCTTTTCTGCCATTTTTTTCACAGAATTGTAATATTAGAGGAAGCACTTGAGGTACACTTGACAGTCTCTTAGATCTAGTTTAAAATTCAGGATGATAATTATGATACACAAATTGGACTTTGCTTTGGGGCCCCAAATTATAGGATGCAAATCTTCTTTTCATTATTTAAAGGAATATAGATTCTGATAAATGTTCATATTTCTTGGACTTTCTTGAAAGAAGGTCAATATATGAAGCACAATATATGAAGGTCTATATGCTGAAGCACATATATATCTTCAACTGAGATTAACATACAGCTAGCAATATGATAGTGTTAAAAACGCCTATCTGGAAACCTCATTGTATATTAAAAAACTAAGATGATGGTATGACAGAGTTGCTAGGTATGGTTCTGTGGGAAACTACCCTGTTCTAAAAATATGAGAGGAATTCACAATGGGTCATGCTTCCAGGCCATTTCTCATTCTATTACTCCTCTCTGTAATAAGCTCCCATTTTTCTTTTGGTTCTTTCTTCAGAACCAAATTGTTTAAGGCCTAAACTCAAATGCTTTCTTTCTTTCTTTACTATTTTTTATTAGTGCATTATAATCAATCATACTTTTGATGCATTTCAAGGTGATAGAGGCATACATGCACACAGTACTTTTTGAGCCCTCCCTCAGTTCCCACCCCACTTCCATCTCCCTCCTCACCTTCCCATGCAAACACAGTGATTGTCTTTGATGAGTTTGTATATTGTACATCATGTCCATTGAGGTGTTTCCCTCTTCAAATCTTCCTCCCCCACCCATCAGCCTCAGTTAAGTCTCCTTCATTCCAGTAAGGTTTATCCTCTGTCTGGAGTTACTCCTGTGTCCCAATTTCTCCCTAACTTCCACATATGAGGGAGAACACCTGACTCTTCATTTTATGTAACTGACTAATCTCACTTATAATATCCTCCAGTTCCATCCATTTCCCTACAAGTGACTTAATTTTGTTCTTTTTTCAATATGCTTTTACTGGTGCATTATAGTCTCACATCATAATTTAAATCATGTTGACAGTACCATACATGCATATAGCATTTGTTGCTCCCCCAGATGCCATCCCATTTCCCCTCTTCCCCATAAAAAGTACTGAGTTTGACATTGGTATATTCACATATGTACACATAGTTGATGGTAATAATTCCTTCAATGAACCTCACTCCTCCCCTTCCCCTTCCCTGGCTCCACTGAGGTTTCTCCTCCATTATCTGGAGTCCTTCTGGTATCCCAATTACTCCCTGGCTTATGCCTATTACAGAAAACATATGACCCTTCACTTTCTGTGACTACCTAATCTCACTTAACATACTGCTCTCCAGGTCCTTCCATTTTCTTGCAAATGACATAATTTTGTTCTTCTTTATTGCTGAGCAGAATTCCATTGTGTAGATATCCCATAATTTTGTAATCCATTCATCTGTTGATGGACACTTTGGCTGGTTCTATAATTTGGCTATTATGATATTATGCCTGGTTCTTATTGCTGAGAATTATTTTGGCCATTCTATTTTTTTTGTTGTTGTTGTTGTTGTTGTTCCAAATGAATTTAAGGACTGATTTTTCCAGGGATCTGTGAAGAATGACCATGGCATTTTAATGGGGATTGCATTGAATCTGTATATCAGTTTTGGAAGGATCTCCATTTGATGATATTCTTTCTGCCACGTGATGAGCATGGGAGATTCTTCCACCTTCTAAGATCTTCAATTTCGTTCTTCATTTTTCTAATTTTCATTATATAAGGAGGTCTTTTACCTCCTTGGTTAGGATTTTTCCTAAGTATTTTATTGTTTTTGAGGTTATTATGAGTGGAAATGTTTTCTGGATTTCTTTTTCAGTGGATTTATAGTTGGCATATAGAAAAGCTATTGATTTTTTAGATTAATTTTATATCCAGACACTTACTTGTTAATCAGTTCTAAAAGTCTTCTGGGTCAGTTTATTGTGTTGTCTAAGATCATGTATCTGCAAATAGAGATAGTTTCAGTTTTTCTTTTCTATTTGTACTTCTTTGATTTCCTTCTCTTGCCTTCGCTCTTGCTAGAGTCTCAAGTACTATATTGAATAGGAGTGTTGATAGTGAGCTTTCTTGTCTTGTTCCTGATTTAAAGGGAATTCTCATAGTTTTTCCCCATTCAGTATGATGTTGGCTGTGGGCCTATTGTACCTTTATGATGTTGAGGTAAGTTCCTTCAATTCTGATTCTATGCAGTGTTTTTAGCATGAATGGGTGTTGGATTTTGTCAAATGGTTTTTCAGCATCTATTGAAATGTTCATGTGATATTTGTCCTTAGTTCTATATATGTGGTGAATTACATGGATTGTTTTTCATATGTTGAACCAGGCTTGCATCCCTGGGATGAACCTGACTTGGTCATGGTGTGTAACTTTCTTGATGTGGTTTTGAATACACCTTGCTAGTATTTTGTTTAGAAGTTTTGCATCTAACTTCATCAACAATATTGGCCTGTAGTTTTCTTTTCTTGAGCTGTGTTTCTCTGGGTTTGGGTATTAATGTGATGCTGGCTTCATAGAATGTATTTGGGAGAGTTCTGTCTCTTTCTATTTCATGGAATAGACTGAGGAGTATGGGATTAGATCTTCTATAAAGGTTTTATAAAATTTGACTGGGAAACCATCCAGACCTGGGCTTTTCCTTGATGGTAGTCTCTTTATTTCTGTTTCAATCTCTGCTATTGGTTGGTTTACATTTTTATATCTTTTTGATTAAATTTAGGAAGGTTGTATGTGTCTAGAAATATGCCAATGTCTTCTAGGCTTTCCGTTTTGGAGTATAGTTTTTCAAAGTAGTTTCTGATGATCCTCTGTATTTCCATGTTGTCTGTGGTAATAACACCTTTTTCATCACTTATTTTAATAATTTGGGTTGATTCTCTCTTTTCGGTAGGTTGGCAAATGATTTATCTATTTTATTTATTTTTTCAAAAAACTAGCTTTTGTTTTGTTGATTTTTGTATTGTCTTTTTGTTTTCTACTTCATTGAGTTCTGCTTGTATTTTAATGATTTCCTGTTTTGTACTGGCTTTGGGAATTAGGCTGTTCCTGCTTTTGAAGGGCTTTGAGGTATGTCATTCAGTTGTTTATTTGGTGATTTTCTGTTCTTCTTCTGTGAGTACTCAGTGCTATGAATTTCCTTAATACTGCCTTCAAAGTGTCCCAGAAATATTGATATGTTGTCTCTGTTTTCATTTGCTTCTAGGATTTTTTTTATTTCTCCTCTTATTTCTTCTATGACCCAATCCTCATTCAGCAGTGTGCTATTCAGTCTCCATGTATTTATGAAGTTTCTCTGGGTGTTCTTATTGTTGATTTCTAATATCATTCCATTATAGTCTGAAAAGATGCAGAGAATTATGTCACATTTTTAAAAATTTTCTAGTACTTGATTTGTAGTCCAGGATATTATCTATTTTGGAGAATGTTCTGGGCAGCTGAAAAGAATGTGTATTCAACTGTAGATGGATGGTATATTCTGTATGTGTCTAGTAGACCCATTTGGTTTATGGTATTCTTTACTTCTGAGGCATCTTTACTGATCTTTTGTCTGAAAGATCAATCTAGTGTTGTGAGTGGATGTTGAAGTCTCCCAGTATTATTATGTTGGGATCTATGTGAGATTTAATTTCATGAAGAGTTTGTTTTATAAAAGTGGTTGCTCCTATGTTCAGAGTATAACTGTTGACTATCTTCCTGTTGGATTGTTCCTTTTACCAGTAAAAATGACCTGCTTTGTCTCTTCTGATAAGTTTAGTCTTGAAGTCTATTTTGTCTGATATGAGAGTTGCTACCTCTGCTTATCTTGGATTACCTTGCTCCAGCCCTTCACCTTTAGTTTGTGAGTATCTTTACCTGTAAGGTATGTTTCTTGCAGACAACATATAGATGGATTATGCTCTTTAATCCATTTTGCCACTTTATGTCTTTTAATTGGGGAGTTGAGGCCATTGATATTCAGTGTAATTATAGAGAGATTATTTTTTATTCCTAACATTTTTAGTTTTAGTTTCTGTTTGAAGTAGTGTTTGTGCTTCTTTGCTTGGTTGTTCATTTGATGGAAATAATCCTTACTCTGATTCTGGCATTTAGTTTTTATTTCTTCTTTGTAATTTATTTCTTTGAGTATTTTTTCTAGTGCTGGTTTGGAAGAAATGAATTCTTTCAGCTTCTATTTGTCATGGAAGATTTTTGTTTCTCTGTCAGATTTGAAAGATATCTTGGTGGGTAGAGTAGTCTTGGATGGAAGTTGTTTTCTTTCAGGGTTTGGAATATGTCACTCCAGGCCCTCCTGGCTTTCATGACTTGGTTTAAGAAGTCTGGAGTGATTCTTATTGTTTTGCCTCTGAATGTCACTTGGTCTTTTACTCTCGTTGCATTTAAGATTTTCTCTTTGGCCTCTACATTAGTCAATTTGATTATTATGTGTCATGGTGAACCTTTTATCTGATCTTGTCTAATGGGGGTTCTATTTGTTTCCTGTACCTGTGTACCAACCTCACTTTCTATGTTTGGGAAGTTCTCTGATATCATTCTCTGCAGAGATTTTTGATTCCTTTGGTTTTGGCTTCTAGATCCTCTTCTATGCCTATTATTCTTAAGTTTGCTCTTTTAAAGTTGTCCAAAATCACTTGAATGTCCAGCTCATTCTGTTGAAATGATTTTTCTAAATTACATACTATGGAGTGGTCATCTTCTAAGAGTGATATTCTGTTTTCCATATGGTCTACTATACAATTGATGATTTGTATTGATGTTCTCATTTCATTTATTGCATCCTTCACTTCCTTCAGAGCTTCTTTTAGATTCCTGTTCAGTGTATCAGTTTCTTTGCTCATATGATCTTTCACTTCTTTCAGGCTCTCCCTGAACTCTTTTCTGAAATCCTGAATAATTTCTACTATTAAACTTCTGAATTCTCCTTCTGCCATTCTCTGAAGCTCTGAGTTGGTGAGCTCTGTTGTTGTGGGATTATGAGGGCTCATTGTTTCCTTGCTATTCTTCTTTCTCATGTTATAAGGTTCCTTAAGTTTCTTAAGTTTGTATCTTTGTTGTTTTTCCTGGCTCTTCCTCTCTTACTCTTGGATTTCCTATGTCTAATCTCTCTTCCATTGTAATATCCTATTCTGGAGGTAAGCATTTATCTCATGATGTGTCTTCAAATGAATATTCTCAGCCATATGGGTATTCATAGCTTTCTGTTGAGTATTTATCACACTACAATGCCTTCTTTGCTGTCTGTGTCCCATATCACCCTGTGTTGTTCTGCCTGTAGACCACCAGCACTGGGTTGCAGTTACTCCAGGATTCTGTCTTCACACTGCGATGGAGGCATAGATGGGTCCTGGTGTTAAAGATCAGGAACCTGCCTGTTGTCTCCATAATAGGGAGTAGACTCTGAGGTACAGACCAGTGGTGTTTGTGTCCTGTGCGTTTCTAACCTTCTATGTGTGTGTGTGTGGGGGGGGGCTAGGTGGCTCTGTCTGTCAGCTGGGATTGGCCTGTCCTTAGTGTCTGGAAGTCCTGTTGGATCACCTATCTGGTCCAGCCTCAGCAGTAGGGGTTGATAGGGATCAGCTGGTATATACAAAGGCAAACTGTGATGTAATCAATGGTGAAGGGTGAGTGAGGAGGATGGGAATAGAGTGAGGGATGCAAAAATAGGATAAAGCAGAAAATTGAATTAAGTCAAATAAAAATTTAAGTAAGGTTAGGAAAAAGTATAATAAAAATAAAAATATTGAAAATAAAGGAGATCTCTAGTAAACAGTATAGAATATATAGATATAGTGATAAAAATGAATAAAATACAAGGCACAGGCAAACAGGTGCACTGGGAGTCAAGCAAACAAGCAAACCAGAACACAGACAGTCTCTCACACATACACATACAAAAGGAAGGAAGGATAAAAAGAAAGAAAAAAATGAAACTTAGGAATTGTTTAACATGAAATAAGTAAAATTTCCTGTTGAAGAAGAGTTGAATCACACTGTTGCTATGGATAGTCCTTTGTTGGGTCTTTCTTTCTTCTTGGATTGAGACTTGCCTAGGAGATATGTGAATGCTGCTCCAATGTTGTGGTTCAAGCCTGCTCCCCTGCCTGCAGAGTTTGTTAACAAGGCAGAATGTGGCAGAGGAGCAGGGAAGGGTTAACCCTGACTGCTGGCTGCTGGGAAGAGGCTCTTCTAGGCTGGGGGTTGGGGGTGTGGCCCAGGGCACTCACCCAGTGTTCAGAAGGGTCTTAGGCTCAATCTCCAGAAGTGCAAAAAAGAGAGAAGGAGAAAAAGGAAGAGGGAAGAAAGAGAGTAAAAACACAAATGGAAAAAAGTACAAGCACACAAACACACAGTAGTGGCAAAAAACAAAGAAACAAACAAACAACAGCAAAAATAGAACAAATTAAAAAAACAAATAACAAAAACAACAACAAAGACTCTCATACTTGGTTACTGCAGCCTGTTGGGCCTGTGTGGATGTTTAAAGCTGTTTAAGGTCCACTTATTACTCTAGGTTCCTCAGCACATTTCAAGCATTCTCACTTGCTCAGAAACCTGTACAAAGGAAGTCAGTCTGCAGCCCTAGTGCTAGCACCTCTAGTTAGACCCTGGGCCAGTGTCTCCTTCTGTCTGCCTGGGTGCTGAGCACTGGGCATTAAGTTTGGGGTCCATCCCAAAGCAAGCACGGGGAGTCCAATCTCTACACAGAAAAGACTGGGTTGGTTAGCAGCTTCCAAGCCTGGTGTTTTCCTCAGAATTTCACATAGAATGCAGCCAAGTTCTGTGTATATTCACACCCTCTATTTTATGGTCTCTTTTCAGTTTCCCATGGTGCAGGGCCTGCACTCACCTCCCTGTGGGTCACACACTCACCTCTGTTGCTAGGCATGCACTGGGGCCAGGGAAGTAGTGAGGGATGGGGTGGTGGATTTGGTTGCCTTTTTATGTAGGAATTAGATTTCCTACTTCTCCACAGCCTTGCCAGCATTTGTTGTTGTTTGCGTTTTTAATGATTGCCATTCTAATTGGGTTAGGTGAAATCTCAGGGTAGTTTTGATTTGCACCTCTCTGATTGCTAATGATGTTGAACATTTTTTCATACATTTATTGGCCATTTGTATGTCTTCTGTGAAATGTCTATTTAGTTCACATGATCATTTTTTGATTGGGTTGTTTGTTTTTTTAGTGGTGAGTTTCTTGAGTTATCTGTATATTCTAGATATTAGTCCTCTATTAGAGGAGTAGCTGGCAAAAATCTCCTGTTCTCTCAACTCTCTGTTGAGGATCGTGATAGTTTCCTTTGCTGCAGAGAAGCTCTTCAGCTTAATACAATCCCATGTATTGATCCTTGTTTTAACTTCTTGTGCCTTTTGGGACTTGCTGAGGAAGTTTCTGCTGTACCTATGTGTTGAAGTGTTGGACCTATAACCTCTTCAATAGCTGCAAGGTCTCTGGGCTAATTTCCAGGTCTTTGATCCATCTTGAATTGACTCTTGTGCAGGGTGAGAAAGTGGGGTTTATTTTCAATTTTCTGCATGTAGTTAACCAGGTTTGCCAACACAATTTGTTGAAGAGGCTATCATTTTTCCAGTGGATGTTTTTGGTTCCTTTGTCAAAAATCAATTGGCTATAAGTGCAGATTTGTTGCTGAGTCTTCTATTCTGCTCCATTGGTCTATGTGTCTGCTTTTGTGCCAATACCATGCTGTTTTTATTAAAATGGATCTGCAGTATAGTTTTAAATCAGGTATTGTGATGTCTACTGTCGGGGCATCAGTCTCTCAGGACCAGCCCGGGGGTCTGATGCGATGCTGAAAGGGGGGACACAGGCTGATGGCCCGAAAACACGCACCATGGACCGGGAGGCATGTCTTGCATGATCTCGTTTATTAGAAGGCCAAATCTCTCTTTTATAGTAAAGGCAATACAGGAAATTCGCAATCAGTAGGGTGTGGCACCACGCCCCCTGTGATCTATCATAGGTAGATGCACCTGTCGTCTGTGAGTACGGAAGGAGGTAACTACCTATCACAGCCCTCCTGAGGCTAGGTGGGGCTTTCAGCGGGTCCTCTCTCTGAGGAATTCACCAGCGCCATCCTTGCCATTAATATGCTGAATCGCTGCCACATGGGAGAGGCCTGGTACTCTAGAGCAGGCTTCTGCCAGTCCACCAGGACCTTTCATGGCACTGGGTAGAGGGCCCAGCAATCTACTGCATAGTTCTTGCTGTTGAGAACTTCTTTGACTATTCTGGATTTTATGTTGTTCCAAATGAATTTAAGGACTGATTTTTCTATGTCTGTGAGGAATGACCTTGGTAATTTAATAAGTATTGCACTGAATCTGTAGATCACTTTTGGAAGAATGGCCATTTTTATATTTATTCTGCCTATCCAAGAGCATGGGAGATTTTTCCATCTTCTAAGATCTTGTTCAATTTCTTTTTTCAATATGTTATAATTTTCCTTGAGGGGTATTTTACCTCCTTGGTTAGGTTTATTCTTAAGTATTTTATTGTTTTGGAGGATATTGTGAGCAGAAATATTTTCTGGATTTCTATATCAGTGGATATATGTTTGGCCTATTTAAAAGCTCCTGATTTTTTAAGATTAATTTTGTATCTAGACACTTTGCTAAATTTGTTGATCAGTTCTATAAGCCTCTTGGTTGAGTTTGTTGGGTCTTCTAAGTATAATACCATGTCATCTGCAAATATGGTTTCACTTCTCCTTTTCCTATTTGCACTCCTTTGATTCACTTCTGTTGCCTTATTGCTCTGGCTACAGTCTCTAATACTCTATTGAAAAGGAGTGGTGATAGTGGACATCCTTGTCTTGTTCCTGTTTTTAAGGGGAACTCTCATAGTTTGTCCCCACTCAATAAGATGTTGGCTGTGGGCCTATTGAATATTGCCTTTATGATGTTGAGGTATATTTCTTCTATTCTGATTCTCTGCAGTGTTTTTATCATGAATGGGTATTGGATTTTGTCAAATGTTTTTTCAGCATATATTGAGGTGATCATGTGATTTTTGTCTTTAGTTCTGTTTATGTGGTGGACTACATGGATTGTTTTTCATATGTTGAACCAGCCTTGCATCCCTGGGTTGAACCCAATAATACACCTTGCTCATGGTGTATTATTTTCTTAATGTGGTTCTGAATGCATATTGCTAGTATTTCGTTTAGAAGCTTTGATCTAAGCTCATCAATGATATATGTCTGTAGTTTTCTTGAGCTCAGTTTATTTGGTTTTGGTATTAATGTGATGTTGGCTTCATAGAATGTATTTGGGAGAGTCCTGTTTCTATTTCATGGAATAGATTAAGGATTATTAGGATTAGTTCTTCTATAAAGGTTTTATAAAATTCACCTGGGAACCCATCTGGTCCTGGGCTTTTCTTTGATGGTAGGCTCTTTATTCTGCTTCAATCTCTTTGATTGCTATTGGTTGATTTAAATTTTCTGTATCTCCTTGATTCAACTTAGGAAGGTTGTACATGTCTAGAAATTTGTCCATTTATTCTAGGTGTTCCATTTTGTTGGAGTATAGTTTTTCAAAGTAGTTTCTAATAATCCTGGATTTCTGCACTGTTGGTAGTAATATCACCTTTTTCACCTCTCATTTTGGTTATTTGGGTTGATTCTCTCTTTTGGTTAGGTTGGCTAGTGTTTTATCTATCTTGCTCATTTTTTTGAGGAACCAGTTTTTGGTTTTGTTGAGTTTTTGTATTTTTTTATTCTCTACTTCATTGATTTCTGCTCTGATTTTAATAATTTTCTGTCTTCTACTGGCTTTGGGGTTGGACTATTCCTGTTTTTCAAGGGCTTTGAGATGTGTCATTAGGTTATCTATTTGGTGATTTTCTGTTTTTCTTATGTGAGCACTCAGTGCTATGAATTTTCCTCTTAATATTGCCTTCAGTGTGTCCCAGACATTTTGATACATTGTGTCTCCATTTTCATTTGTTTCTAAGAATTTCTTAAGTTCTCCCCTTATTTACTCTGTGTCCCATTCCTCATTCAGCATTGTGATGTTCAGTCTCCATGTGTTTATGAGGTTTCTCTGGGTCTTCTTATAGTTGATTTCTAGTTTCATTCCATTATGGTCTGAAAAGATGAAGGGGATTATATCACATTTTTTGAATTTTCTAGTTATCATTTTGTTACATAAGATATGGCCTATTTTAGAGAAGGTACCATGAGCAGCTAAAAACAATGTGAATTCAGCTGTAGTTGGGTGGAATATTCTATATGTGTCTACTAGGTCCATTTGGTTTATGGTGTTCCTTAGGTCTGAGGCATCTTACTTGATCTTTTGCCTTGAAGATCGATCTAGTGGTGTGAGAAGGGTGTTGAAGTCGCACTATATTGGGATCTATGTGTGACTTAATGTCACGAAGAATTTCTTTTATGAAAGTTGTTGCATCTATGTTTGGGGCATAAATGTTGACTATTGTTATATTGTTTTGCAGGATTGTTCCTTTTACCAGTAATAAATGACCTGCTTTGTCTCTTCTGACAAGTTTAGGTTTGAAGTCTAATTTCCCTGATATCATAGTTGCTACTCCTGCTTGTTTTTGAGTCCCATTGTTTCTCTGGTTCTGGTGTTTCTTTATTATTCTTTATAGTTAATCTCTTTGAGTATTTTCTCTAGTGCTGGTTTGGAAGACAAAGTCTTTCAGATTCTGTTTGTCATGGAAGGTTATTTCCCCGTCAAATTTGACAGATATCTTTGATGGATAGATAAATCTTGGCTGGAAGTTGTTTTCTTTCAGAGTTTGGAATATGTTGCTCCAGGCCCTCCTGGCTTTCATGACTTGGTTTGAAAAGTCAGGAGTGAGGCCGGGCGTGGTGGCGCACGCTTGTAATCCCAGTACTTTGGGAGGCGGAGACCGGAGGATCCGGGTTCGCAGCCAGCCTCAACTCTCTTGCTCTCTCTCTCTCTCTCTCTCTCTCTCCTCAGTGAGGCCCTCCACAACTTCGTGAGACCCGGTTTCAAAATAAAGTATAAAA
>PVJS01028658.1:0-25350 GCA_004027185.1 Glis glis | reverse complement strand
GGGTTGAACGCAGGGGCGTTCTACCTCTGCGCTACGCCCCCGGCCCTATTTTTTATACTTTATTTTGAAACCGGGTCTCACGAAGTTGCAGAGGGCCTCACTAAGGAGACAGAGATAAAGAGAGAGAGAGAGAGACAGGGAGAGAGAGAGCGAGAGCTGAGGCTGGCCACGAACCCGGATCCTCCGGTCTCCGCCTCCCAAAGTACTGGGATTACAAGCGTGTGCTACCACGCCCGGCCAATTCTAGTCTTTAATGTGATAAACATTCTAGGTCCTGGAGGGCTTTTGAAAACCATTGTATGAGGAAGCAGGCACTTTCTAAAGCTAGCTTCTAGGCTGCAGTGTAAAGAAGAGAAAGGGTGGGAGCTGTGTGACTCTTGTCCTTCTTGCCCTTGTATGGCTGCTGCAGTAATCTAGAGGAAAGATCTTGGTAGCTTGGACAAAACCAGTAGTAGAGGAGGTGGAGAAATGGAAACCGACTCTAAAGGTATTTAGGGGATAAAATAAGCAAAGTGTTTAATTAGATATAGGTAGAATGGTGCAGTGTGGGTAGAGATGGAGTGTAGGGAGATGTTAAACCAGATGCAGGGTTTTGGCTTTTGATGGATTGGTGGTAACATTCATGAAGGAAGGGGACATGAAAGAAAATTAGAGAAAAAAAATATCAAAAGGTTGGTTTTCTGTATGTCGAGTCTGAATGACTTTAAAATCTCCAAGAGGAGTTTTGGAAGTAGACCACTGAATTCACTATTAGAAGTTAAAAAAAAAAAAGCATGATGGGCAACAGATGTAAATTTAAAAATGCTGATTGTAGACTATGATCCCTTTGATAATAAGGACCATTTTGTGCTACATATACACACCATCATAAAGTCATTGCAACAGAAAAAATGTATGAGGAAAAATTATCTCAATGAAGATTATCTCAATGAAGTCAAACAAATGCTCACTTAAAAAGATTTTTTATTTATGACACAGTCACCTTAAAAAACAGCAAATGACAAAAAAACTATGTATTTTAAGTTTGCTGTAAGTATTCACAGCATTTTTGTTCTGCCAAAATTTCAAATTGGTCAGAATTGACAAATTTAAAACTCTCCAAAAGACTACTTTCCTTATTTAAAAAAAAGCCTAGTAGAATACTAAAACTAGGTTGTAATGAGGCAAATATATTTGTGTGTTATTTTAACTGACACACAAAAATTATACATTTGTGGGATACTGTGTGATATTTTGATACATGTATACATTTCATAATGTTCAAATCAGGGTAAACATATCTATTTCCTTATCACTTTCTAAGATAAAAACATTCAAAATCCTTTTTTCTAGTATATACATATATGTATATATGTATATGTGTATATAAACATAATACGTTATCATCATCTATAGTCATCCTACTATATAATAGCATACCAGTGTTTCTTTCTTCCATCTAACTATAACTTAGTACCTGTTAATCAACCTTTTTCCATCCTTCTCTTCCTCCTACTCTTTCGAGTCTCTGGCAGCCACCATTCTACTCTCAACTTCTGTGACATCAACTTTTCACCTTCCGCATATGAGTGAGATCATGTGGTACTTGTCTTTCTGAGTCTGGCTTACTTCACTTAACATAGTGCCTTCCATTTCCACCCATACTTCCACAAATAACAGAATTTCATTCCTTTTTTTTTTATACCGAATACATTCCATTGTATACATACCCATTTTCTTTATGCAAGACAAATACGTTCTAAATGAAGACTTTTGCTGTAATTATATCACATTGCTTCCTAGGTTGAAGAATCATAACAGGAGGGCTATGCTTCCTTTATTTCAGAAGCACTGTACCAAGTAGTGGTCACCACCTTGCAATTCTGAGTCTTTCATGTTGCCCAACACGGAACAGCCTGACATTAATTGAGCAAAGTGGGAATGCATGAGCTGCTTATGTTTAAATTTGAATTGTGAGACTTAAACCTGAGTGTAAAATGAAGGGCCATAAGTGTAAAGGGGTTCGTTTTATAAAAGTTAACCATATTAACTTCCTTGGACTACCATATAAAATACCACAAACTGGGTGGCTTAACCCATCAGAAATTGATTGTCTCACAGTATTCGAGGCTCAAAGTCTGAAATCAAGGCATTGGCAGGGCCATATTCCCTCCCAATTCTATAAGAGAACATCCTTCCTTGACTTTTGTACGCAGGCATCCCTTGGCTTGTGGCAGCAGAGCTCTAGTCTCCATTTCTGTGATCAACGCCCGACTTTTCTCTGTGTCGGTGTGTCTCTTTGTCTTCACGTGGCATTTTCCTTCCTATGTCTATTTTTTCTTCTTAAAAGGAAACCACTCATGTTGGATTAGGGCCCACCCTGACCGAGTATGAACTTATTACATCTGCAAAGAGTCTGTTTTCAAGTAAGTTCACATTCACAGGTACTGGGGATTAAAACTTCAACATCTCTTTCTTTAGGGAAACACAATTCAGCCTTCAACATGACCCATGGATGCTAGTGCAAATGTGTTGTATGTGAACTCCAAGTGTGGGCTCAGAGTGTGAATGTGTGAGTTTTCTGTGTGTGTGTGTGTGTGTGTGTGTGTGTGTGTGTGTGTAAAGAACTATAGCCAAGCAGCAGTTCATTGGTCTCTATTCTGCTTCCTGGTTCGTGCTTTCAGTGGTTGCTTGGACAGCTTTTATGCTGTCCCATGACTCCATTCACAATGAGTAATGGATCGTTTCCGGGCTCTCCCTCCCACTTTTAATGAATACCAACACTAATTAACTGACAGTAACATGTAGCTGCTCTTGGCTGCGTGCATCTCTCACTGAGGTCATAGCGGCTGTTGGTAATGTAATTTATTACTGTGGAAGGCACACTCTCAGTGTGAAGACCATTTTTGCAAGTGCCAAAGCAGCGCAAGGCAGGCCTTTCTTGGTAAGGTAATATGTTCCATAGCTCCTGGGCCTTGGCATAATGACGCATCAAAGTCACAATGGCTCCACTGGAATGCTGTAAAGATTTCCAAACACACTACCATCTGCTGGGAGGGACAGAGGACTACTGTTCGAAGAAAGACAAGTGCTTATATGCGGAAATCAGAAACAGCGAGGGAACCCCCTCCATGATCAGAACAGTATACTATTGTTATGATTAATATTGTTTGCCATGGAATTGTTCTGGGATTGACAAAATTGCGTCTCAGGAAAAAGAAAAAAAAAACACCATAAAAGCAATAGCAAGGGTTTCTGTTCAGGTGAATGGCAGCCATCCAAGCCCTTGTGTGCCCTGCAGCGAGGTCACCTGGGCAGCCTACTCTAGGACCCAACTTTGCACTCTACATGAACTCTACCAAATTAGCTTTACACGATGAAGCCGTCTTGCTTCTCTAGAGGATCAAAGTAGCTGGACCAAGTCCCAGTGCTCTGTAGATAACCAGTCACAGGATACGTTTGCACCCTGTTCTGCTCATAGTACACCATGCTGCAGATTCCTCTGTAATTCCCAGTTTATGTCCATAGAGGGAACTTGGGTTCACATATCTCCTTCTATTATCTGCACTAATCAGGTGACCTGGGATCATCTATGTACCCTGCATTCTGGTTACAACGCTTCTGGAACTGTGTGGCATTTTTTTCTCATGTATGGAGCTGCTGTTTCCAACCAAGTCCTTTTATCCTTCCTATAATAACCTTTGTAATAATAACAGCACCTCCTTGTAACACTTAAAATGCTTGTCTCACAAGGACAGCATGACAAGGAAAAGTATGTCAATATGACTTTTAAAATGACATCTGAATAGTGAAAAGTCACAAGACCCTCGAGCCAAAGTGATAACAATGACAGTGAAAAAGATGCATTAACATAAAAATAAAGAATGAGAGACAATAAGAATGAATTTTAGCTCTCCAGTGGTGGCTGCCATTGACTGATATACTACATTTGGATTCATACAATTTTTTCTGCTCAATTAGCATAAACTAGGATCACTCTCTACATATATCTATGCATACAAATCCATAGTATATATGACCATAAAGTATTGAAACTGACTTTTTTTAAAATTCTAGAACTCAAATACTCAAATCATTATCTTCTTCAATCATAGAAGTATATGGTTATTCCAGTGCTATTACCTGTCTTGTGAAACTGCTTTTTAGAAACACCTTTGAATTTAGTTTGTGAAACTAAGCAAAAAGCAGACTCATCACTTTATGATCACATCTTAAATCCATTGTTAAATTGTTTAATCATCTTGAATAGTCACCATATTGAGAGAATTGGTTCCAAATGAGTTTGTCTTTTTCTGTTTCCAAAAATTAAGCCAGCCCTCATTGAAAGGACATTTACTATCACATTTTTAACTTTATTAGCTATTCCTAGTTACAAAAGCAGCACAGGCTCATTATAACAACACAAACAAAGAGATAAGGAGAAAATGATAATCTCCATCCACTTCCCTCCCTCTAATCTCACGCTCATGAGCTAATGAAATAACCATGTTAAACAATAAGAAATAGCTATATCTATTAACCTGGAGGGATGCCCAATATGTATTTTAAGTAAAAAAGAAGCCAGGCATGGTGGCACATGCCTGTAATCCCAGTACTTGGGAGATTGAGATAGGAGGATTACAGGTTCAAGGTTAGCCTCAGCAATTTAGCAAGAACCTTAACAATGTAGTGAGAGACTGTTTCAAAATAAAAAATGAAATTGGGCTGGGGGTGTGGTTCAGAGGTGTAATGCCCCTGGGTTCAATCCCTAGTATCATGAAAAAAAGAAGAAAAAGAAAGAAAGAAGGAAGGAAGGGAGGGAGGGAGGGAGGGAGGGAGGGAGGGAAGGAAGGAAGGAAGGAAGGAAGGAAGGAAGGTAATATGACTTTACTTTTAATTTTATCTTTATATGCACAGATCTATAGTATGGATGTACCAAACATTATTCAAACATGACCTATAGAGGCAGTCAGTATATTTGAAATTTTACATTACATGAAATATTTCAGACTTAATCACAAGTCTTTATGCACAAGTGCCTTTATTTCTATAAAAGAGATTTCCTAATGTGGAAATGCAGGGGCAAATTACACACATCACATTTTTTACTACATAGAATTAGTGAAACATTATAAAAATTAAATTAAAAGAAAAATTAAGGGCCCAATTCTGCATTTCCTTGTGCTCATGGCCAGAGAACACTAGCCAGACTATTATTTGATGTTTGGTGAGAATATGTTAATATTTTATAACAAAGAATCCAGCATAGTCAGGGCCAGCCCTGCTTGTTATGGTTGTTATACTTACATTATTTCTCACTCTTCAAGTGTCTAAACCCAGTTTCAAAGTGAACATGACAGTGATATAGGCAGAAAAATGAACTATACCTCCCCTAAAAGTACACAGGAAATGAAATGTGAATTTGACCACCCTATTTATGACCAAAGGGTATTAAATAATCCAAGTTTCACATATTATTAAATCATTGTAAATTTGGCCTGGAAAAAGTAACAATTTCAATCATTTGTGCCATTCTCTAGAGTCATTCAATGAATACCTGCACTGCAATTTCTAGTTTTCATTGTTGAATCACTCTTCTAACCCAGCACCTTCCTAATGTCATCAAAATGACTTGTCACACAGTGAAAAAATGTACATTCATGAAAAATGCTGCATGTCAGTTTACAAAAAGCACCTTGTACCTTCATAAAAGACCATCAAATGACGTAGTCATGAAATGATTTCTTTTGTTATAATTTAGTGTCTCAAACCATTCAAGGGAGAGGGAGCAGTCTTCATACTTAATAATGAAAACCAAGGTCATTCCTGAAGAAAAGTTCTAGTGTCCCCCATAAAGTATAAATTTGATTTCATTTGATGAATATATATCAAGCTTCTCCTGTCTACCAGGAACAATCATAGTCATAAGGGTTATAGAGATGGACATAGTGGTCACTGGTCTCAAAGAGGCAAGAGTCTGATATAAAACATGAACCAATGACCACAGTTATAGAAGAGAAAGAGGCAAGCTAAGATGGAGATGTGTACAAGTCATGCTGGAAACCCAGGAACCGGTCGCCTACGGTCCTTGAGATGGTGTCTAGAGTACTTATGGTTACCACATGTGACCAAGAAAGCACGTAGAGCAGAATATACACTTTGCTAATTAGTATTGAAAGCTCGGTGATTAGGTCAAGTGGCAAAAGATTGATCTCACAGCAAGCTGAAAATCTACAAGTTTGTTGATTGATTGATTGATTGAGGTTCTGGGGATTGAACATGGGGCTTCGCACATGGTAGCTACATCCTCAGTTCTACAAGGTTATTTGTTTATTTTGGTACTGGGAATTGAACCCAGGGATAGTCTATCTCTGAACCACACCCCAGCTTTTTTTTTTTTTTTGAAACAGGGTCTTGCTAAATTGCTGACGGTATAGATAAGTTGCTGAGGATGGACTTGAACCTGCGATCCTTCCATCTCAGCCTCCCAAGTACTGTGATTATAGGTGTGTGCCACTATGCCTTGCTACAAGATTATTTTTAAGCTCTTCATTTTGAGAAACCTAAAGACAGACTCACATATATTTATGGTGAAATTTTAATGATAATGCTCATGATAATACTCATGTTAAGGATAGGAACAAACACAACTTTCCAACTTGTAAAATCAAATTATTAAGTAAAAGTCCTACTATACTCACATCCACGTGATAATAAACCATTGTATAATGAGAGTTGACTATATTTATATAATCTTAATAAACAGAAGTCATAGAAAACATAAATCTTACCTTTTCACTTAGTTTTTGTTGATAGGGATTGATTTCCATGTGACACAACAATTGTTGTTTAATTCAGTTTCAAAGATGAGCTGTAAAATAAAAGAATCTCAGGGACAGGTTTTAAATCAATGCTATGCTAGCTTCAAGAGTATCTGCATAATTCACTTAAAAGGAAATAGTAACTGATGTGGGAGTAAATAAGTACTTCATAAAACATTTCCATCAATGTTCATTTTTTAATCCAAAAATAAATAGTCAGGTTTTCTCAGAACCGACAGTTCTCCACGTCCACTGAGGATGGTCTCAGGGGATGCACAGGTGGGGGAGACAGATGAGAAATGTTTGCAGCATGACCCTTCCCAGAAGTAGGGAGGAGCAAAACTCAAAACACTGACTTTGAAGAGCTAATTAATTAGCAAGCAGCTCGTCAGGAACAACTAAAGCATAGTTACACTTCTTCCCTCTTTTGACTAGAGTATATCTGTATCCATGAATTATTTACATGTTATATGTTAGAAAGTATATGAGGGAGAACTTTGTGTTTTATTTATTCATTTATTTTATAACCTTCCTTCCATCACAAAGGCTTTTAAATGGCTTACAAGGATCCTGGAAAGATGGCAGCAGTGGAGGAGTGGTATTTAAATATGTTTGAATCCCCTCATAGACAGGTGGAGCAATTATGGTAGTAAAACCCAAACCCACAGACAATGTGTGCAGCAAACTAAGTGTGGAGGTTTCCCCTACAAATCCAAATATGAAAAGCCAAGGCACCCAGAGCCACAAAACTCATGTGGGATTGTCCTGAGTTCAGAAGGAGGCAGAGGAGAGGAAGCGGGGCATCAGCAGACCTGGGACTAAGAGAATCCAAATGAGGTCGCTTTGGAGTTCCTGCACGTCTCAGGGAGTGGCCCATGCCAGAGGGTTTCACCAACACTCCCTCCTTTCCACGGTAAGACCTTAAATGTTGTAGAATCCACATTGCACGGGGGGGGGGGCACAGAAACAGAAGAAAAAGGAGGTGCAGAGAAGCGAAAACAACAGAAGAGGGAGTGCTAGAACCATCAAACTAGAAAAGTTACACAAAAGTACCACCTCCACTCTGAAAATATGGAAAACAGTTCCTATAAAAATTAGCATCAGAAAAATATCTGAGTTGAATCCTATTCAAAGTTATTAAATGAAAACCAAGGAGAAAGAAGAGGCAAAACATCCATACAAACAACAAAAATGAATCAAAAAGCCATGCCCACAAAAATGTAATCTAATATTTAGAAGCTACCTAAATGAAACCAAGAGAATGATAGAAGATATAAAGAATAACATAAATCAGAATTAGGAAAAACTAAAAATGAGGTGAATAGAAAGGAATAGGAAATTTGAAAAGATGACAGGACTTAGAATTAGAAGTAAAAGAAAAATGATAGAATAAGATAAGCTAGAAGAATTGCAAGAACAAGTCAACACAATAGATAACACCTCTAAGAATTAAATGAGTCAACAAAATAGAAATAGAAGGAAACTTCCTCAACCTGATGAAGGGCATCTATGAAAAACTTTACCTCTAACATCATATCTAATGGTGAAGGACTCAATGATTTTCCTCTAAAACAAGAAACAAGACAAGATTATTTGCTTTTACCACTTTTATTCAACATTGTATTGGGGGGGCTAGCACAGGCAATCAGGCCAGAAAATAAGGTAAAATGCTTACAGATTGAACACAAAGAAATAAAACTATCTCTATGTGAGGATGACAGGATCTTGTATGTAGAAAATCCCAAGGAGCCCACTAAAAACCACTAGAACTAGTAAATGAATATAGGTAGGCTGCATGATACCAAGAAATATACAAAAATCAATTGTAGTTCCATAGCGTTGCAATGGACAACCTAAAAATGAAATAAAGAAAGCTCCATTTACAATAGCATCAAAAGAATAAAATGTTGCCCATCAAAATTCTAATGGCCTTTTTTACAGAAATAGTAAAAACAATCTTAAAATTCATATGGAAATACAAAGGACTGAAGAATTAAACCAACCCAAGAAAGAACAAAGTTGGAGACATCACACTTCCTGGTTTCAAAATTTATTACAGAGTTACTGTATGTAAAACAATAAGGTACTGGTATAAAGATAGACATATAAACCAATGGAATTGCATAGAGACTCTAAAAATAAGCTCGGGCATACACAGTCAACTTACCTTTGACAAGAATGCAAAGAAAACACATTAGGAACATGCCAGTTTCTACAACAGATGGTGTTGGGAAAACTGGATATCCAAATGAAAAAGAATGAAATTGGATCCTTATACCACACACAAAAATAAACTCAAAATGGATTAAAGACTTAAGTGTAAGACCTGAAACTCTTAAACTTCTAGAAGAAAACAAAGGGGAAAGGCTTATTGACATTGGTATTTGCAATGATTTCTCAAATATGACACTGAAAACACAGACAATAAAAACAAAAGTAGACAAGTGGGACTACATCAAACTAAAAATCATTTGCACAGAAAAGGAAACAATCAACTGAATGAAAAGACAACCTAAAGAATAGGTCAAACCTGTGCCCATGAATTCCATATCCATGGATTCAACCAATCACGGGTAGAAAATATTTGGAAAAAAAATCTTGTCTGTATTGAACATGAACAGTTTTTTTCTTGTCATTATTCCACAAACAACACTGTGTAACAACTATTTACATAGCATTTACAATGTGCTAGGTACTAAACGTAATCTAGAGATTATTTAAAGTATGCATAGGCTATTTGCAAACACCATGCCATCTTATACAAGGGACTGGACCATCTGCGAATTTTGGTATCTACGGGGGTGTGTCCTGGAACCAATTCCTATAGATACTTAGGGACCACTGTTATTTACAAATCATATATTTTATAAAGGGTTAATGCCCAAAATATATAAGGAACTGTTGCAACTCATTAGCAAAACCCCAAATAACCCAATTTAAACATGGGTAAGGGACCCAATCAGATATTTTTCTAAATAATACATACGAATGGACAACATAGTGATATTGAGAGATGGTAGGACCAGTAAGAGGTGGGGCCTAGTGGGAGGTCATTAGGTCCTAGTCCTAGGGCACCAGTAGCACAAATGGGTTAATGTCTTTCTCAAGAGACTAGGTTAGTTCTCTGAAGCCTGGAATAGGTCTCTCAGGGGTGAGTGAGGTCTCACAGGAGTGGATTATCACCACAGTGGACTGTTATAAAGCAGGTCAGATTTCCCTCCACCTCTTTCTCATGCTTGCCTCCTCTTTGCATGTGCCCGTTCCCCTTCTGCTTCTCTGCCATGTTACCACACAGCACCAGCCCCTTACCTGAAGCTGAAAAGATGAGGTGCCGTGCCCTTGCACCTCTGGAACTGTGAGCTAGAAAAACTTTTTTAAATGTATTACCCAGCTTCAGATATTTTGTTATAGCAATATAAAGTGAACTAAGACAAATGGGTATGAATTTTCAGTTATGCAAGATGAGTAATTTCTGCTTAATGAATCTATGGTTGCCATCATGGGATGGGAGATGGGGCAGATAGAGAGTTTGACAGAGAGAGAGAGAGAGAGAAAGGGAGAGAGAGAGAGAGAGACTAAACATAAGCAATATGGACATGCCTATGAAGCAATCTTGGCAAAAAAGTAGAACTTGAATTTGAATAAGCCTCTATAATATATTATCAATTTATAAATAATATAGGGAATAAGCTGGCACATACCTGTAATCCCAGTATTTGGGAGGCTGAGACAGGAGGATCACAGGTTCAAGGCCAGCCTCAGCAATTTAGCAAGGCCCTCAGCAACTTAGCAAGACTGTTTCAAAATAAAAAATAAAAATAAAAAAGGGATAAGGGTATAGTTCAGAGGTAGAATGACCCTGAGTTCAATTCCCAGGACTACAAGGGAAAAAAAAAGAATATAGGTACAGGGAACATAGAAACATGTTAAACAAGCCGGGCGTGGTGGCGCATGCTTGTAATCCCAGTACTTTGGGAGGCGGAGACCGGAGGATCTGGGTTCGCTGCCAGCCTCAGCTCGCGCATGCGCGCGTGCTTTCTCTCTCCTTGTCTCTCTCTCTCTCCCTGTCTCTCTCTCTCTCTCTCTCTACTTAGTGAGGCCCTCCGCAACTTCGTGAGACCCGGTCTCAAAATAAAGTATAAAAAATATGGCCGGGGGTGTAGCGCGGAGGTAGAACGCCCCTGCGTTCAATCCCCGGTACCGCAAAAAAAAAAAAAAGAAACATGTTAAACATTTCATAGATGCCACCAGCAAAATCCAGACTGTGGGATGCTCTATAGGATAAATGATTCAGTTCTGCAACAGAAAACTGCAAGGGAAACAAAGAAAGAAACGGAGAGGGAAAGAAGAGGTCAAAGGAAACGTAAGAGACCTATTAAGCAATCTTTAGGTATAGACTTTATGTGGATTTTGAATTAAAAAAACTGTTAAACACACACACACACACACACACACACACACACACAGAGCAATTTGCAAAATAGGAACAACAGATATTTGGTGAATAGAAATTATTAATTGTCATTTTTAGGCATAAGAATATTCTAGTTTTATATTTTTGAAGATCCTTTATCTTTTAGAGGAACTTTCTAAAATACTTATAATTTATATAATGTCTGGAATTTGTTCCCCAATAAGCAAGGTGAGAGTACAGGAGGGGGAAACAGAAAAAACAAGATTTAGTCCTGTGTCAATAATTGTCAAAGTTGAGTGACCAGTACATAGGGATTCCTTATACTAGTCTCTATACAGTTTATATGCTTAAATTTTCATATAATAAAAATATTTTTAAAAAATAAAACACCAGAAAAATAAAGAGCTACATAAAATGGCAGAAACTTGCTTGCAAGGATATCTAAAATGATTAAAGCACATAACAAAATTCAAACAAATAAGAACTAAACACAGTACAAGCAAGAATGAAACTTAAAATTGCACATAAGGACCTACACATAGACTACTGGTGGATCACAAATTTACCACAACTTTCTTAGCCCTTAAAGGAAAAAGTGAAATGCTTGGGTTATGAGATTTATAATGTCAATTAGACAAATATCAATTGCTCAAGAAAAGTTGCTTGCTCATTAGTTTCCCTACTTTTAATACTGAGACTACCAGGACTTCTCTGGACAAAGTCTCTTGAAGAGCATACTGTGTGGACGTTCATTCACACAGTCATCGGTCCACTCATTCTTTCAGTAAATATTTTTGGAGTCTCTCTCATAGGCCAGGCTCTGTGTTAGAAGTTGTACACACAGTGATGAACTTCAGGACAAAGGAGGCTCTGCCTTCAGAGTTCTTACAGTTGAGTGGGAGAAAAAAGGTAATTAACAGGGAAGTAAGATGAAGCTATGTTAGGGAGCACTCCGCAAGGATACCCGTTCCAGCCTCAGGATCTAGGAAGACTTACTTCCTGAAGAAAACCAGAGTTCTTCTGTGGCTATCTGAATAGAGGAGGTATGAACCATCCAGGCAAGACTAGGATGAGGGAGGCAGTTCCAGACAGTGAGAAGAGCCAAGCTGGAAGGCAGGAGCAGGGAGGAGGAGGGTGGGCTAAGAACGAGGAGGCCAGCATTAAACTCGATGTGTCCCAAACCGGCTCCTGGTTTTTCCTCAGAACGTGCTTCTATTCTGGTCTTCGTGTTTTGGCAATGACAACTCCATCCTGTTAATGGCTCAGTCCAAAATCTTTGGGAGTTTTTTTTTTTTTTTTGCACCTCTTTTTGTTACAATCAACATCCAGACCCTTTATGAAGCCCATTTATTTATTTACTTATTTACTATTTATTTATTTATTTATTTATTTATTTATTTTTGTAGTACTGGGGATTGAACCCAGGGGCATTCTACCTCTGAGCTATACCCCCAGCCCTATTTTTTATTTTTTAGTTTGAAATAGGGTCTCACTTAATTGCAGAGGGCTTCACTAAGTTGCTGAAGCTGGCCATGAACCTGCGTTCCTCCTGTCTCAGCCTCCCAAGTACTGGGATTACAAGTGTGCACCACTACAGCCAGCTTCAATTTATCTTCAAGTACATCCAGAATCCAGCCCCCTTCTCGCCAACTTCACTTATACTGCCACCTCCCTCACCTGGATTTTTGTAACAACCACCTCTCAAGTGGCCTCTCTGCTTCTGTCCTTGATTTTCCAACCCCATGACCCCAGTGGTGAGAGGGATTTTAAAAAATAGATACAGCAGAGCTGGGCATGGTGGTGCACAACTATATTCCTGATACTTGAGAGGCTGAGACAGGACAATCATGGGTTCGAGGTCACTGTGTGGTAATTTAGCAACAAATTTTTTCAAAATAAAAAATAAAAAGGTCTGGAGGGTGTAGCTCAGAGGTAAAATGTCCCTGGGTTTAATCCCTAGTACCACCAGAAAAAAGTATATATATATGCCAGATAAAAAAGTATGTATATATATATGGCAAATAAAAACATTCCTTTATTCAAAAACCTCTGTGCTTCATCTCTCACGCAGAATACACAGTAGTGGCAATGGCCTATAATTCCCCACACCACCTGGACCTCTCTGGTCCCTTTTCCTACCACTCTCCCAAGTCTACTAATGGTCTTCTTGCTCTTCAAGTGTGCCAAGCACATGTGTCCTTTAGATGTAGAGTTTGTTCTTGCAGGTCCCTCGGCTAAGGGATTTCTGCTCTGCCCCCATATATCCCCTCGTTTTCTTTTCATTTCCTCAGGAGCCTGCCTAAATATTACTAAGTGAGACTCTCCCTAATCATTATCAATGAAATAGTAATGCCACTCTCCTGGGTTTTCCCACATAGCATTTGCATTAGTTAGAGTAGGCCATTTCCTATCATAATAACCAGATTTTCAGCAGTTTAGCACAGCAAAATTTTTTGTTGTTGTTGTTTTTTTTTTTTTTTTTGCGGTACCGGGGATTGAACCCAGGGGCGTTCTACCTCTGAGCTACACCCCTGGCCCTATTTTTTATCCTTTATTTTGAAACCGGGTCTCACGAAGTTGCGGAGGGCCTCACTAAGTAGCTGAGGCTGGCCACGAACCCGGATCCTCCGGTCTCCGCCTCCCAAGTACTGGGATTACAAGCGTGCGCCACCATGCCTGGCAAAAGTTTATTTCTTACTCACACAAAAATCCAACTGGATGCTCGGGATTAGGCAGCATTTCTCAGTAGCTCCTCTTTTAGTAGCAATTCCGATTCCAGGCTCCATTCAGCCATGGCTCTTCAATCATTTGGGGGTTGGAGTCCATCGTTATTATCTTCTGCATCTGCCATTAGATGGACACAGAGGAGGCAATAGAGAACAGCACTGGAGTTCATTTCCTGAGCCAGACCTTGGAGGGCTGCGCATCTGTTCTGTCCATATTCCACCAGCTGCAGTCACATGGCTTCCCTTAACTGCAAGGGAAACTAGAAAATGCAGTCCAGCCCTGGTGCCTAGGGGGAGAAAAGAAACAGGGTGGTGAACACTTAGCCAGTCCTTACCATGCTCAGTCACTATGGACACCAAATGTCTGTCTCACTCATTGGCTGGTGTATGGAAAATTTTATTCTTTCCCTATGGGAAGTCATTCTCATCTTATTTAGTTTATATCTAGCTCAAGTCCAGGACTTCTGGGTGATGTGAAGTCCTTTCCATGGGGCTCTGTGACCCACAGTCTAAATCACAAGTTATCTACCCTTTTACCCATTATTCAATAATGGACTGGTCCTGTTCAGAAAAGAGAAAAATAGATCCCTTGCAGTTGCTGGTCAAGCTGTTCTTAAATCCTGCCAGGCACATCATAAAATCCCTCTTCTCAGAAGTTCCTGCTCTGATGTAGACTAAAAGAGGTTGTTTTTTTTTTTCTATTGTTCATTGTAACCCTTGGCTCCTCCTTTTGATGAGTTTTTCCTTGTCGTTCTTCTCCAAGGTCAGATCCGATGCTGGGGGACTCTGGCTTCTTTAGGGAGAGTAGAGTTGTAGAGCCATCCTCCTATTGGTGCAAGTATGAGGCCCAAAAGGACGTTTTAAGTCACAAATGGTGAAAAAGGTTGGGTTTTTCGTTCGTTTTGTTCTTTAGATCTGGGTTTATGCTTTCTTTGGTTATTTAGCTTTCTCAAAAAAATAGTAAATTATTGGTCCATTTGCTTCTAATTAGTTCCATGTGCAATAAGCACACTCACAGCTCCTTCTTAGGCATGGTTCTCAAGCCTGATTTATTACCAAGCTTTCTTGCCCCTATGCCTCCATCTTTCAATTCATTGGCAGCTCTCCAAGGGTATCTGAAACAATAGGTGGGAAAGCCACATCTTAATTTGATCCTCTAAGGATCTAAAGGTCTAAATCATTTTGTCAAATCAAGAGGTTTTACTGGTTCTTCTTCATCCCCCAGAGCCTTTTTTTGTTCTTACACCTTACTGTTGGGTTATTTAGCAGCAGTTGGTTTTTTTCCAGTGCTTCAATACATCAAATTTTAGAACTAACTTTTTTCATTTCATTTCTGCTTATAAATGGGTCCCTTTCTGATCTCATCTCTAATTATAATACTTTGCCAAAGGCAGCCAGTGGTGATCAACACATTTCAACAATGATTTTTTCCAATCACTTCCACTAGAGCTACCAGGTTAGTAGGTATACAGATTGTCTTCTAAGTTATCACAGGCAACAGTTTTAACAGATGGCGTACCACTGTATGACATGGGTCATCATGTTTCCTGCCTCCACTCTCAATGTCATCTATGCCCAGCATCTTGATTGCGAAGACAATGCCACATAGTCTAGGTTCTTTGTAATGACAGCCCCTCCTCCATTCCTGGTGCCAATATGTGTATTATTAGTCAGGGTAAATTAGCTTCTATAGAACCAGATTTCAAAATGTAAATGGCCTAACAAAATCAAAGTTTATGTCTCACTCCTATAGCCGTCCAACAAACGTCCAAAGGAGTTTGGGTTTGGTTGAATGGATCTCTGATAAGTGGTGATACAAAGACCCAGCCTCTTTCTGTTGTATAGTTCTGCCATTATACAGAGCCCCAAAGTCCTCTGATAGATTGTCTGCATTCCTCCATCAAATTAGCGGAGAGAGAACAATGGAGGAGGTTTAGACAGGAAGGTTTGTGTGGCCAGGACTAAAAGTTTCGATTATCACTTTAGCCCAACTTTCAGTGGCCTACTGAACAATCTATTATTTAAAATAAAACTCACATATGGTAAAACTAAAGAAACTCTGAGAAGTAATAGACATAAAATTCAAAATGGAGGCTATCTCTGGGGCCCGGAATGGAAGTGAGTGAGATTGGAAGGAACATGCAAGGCCTTGCTGGGGGTTAGCAACATTCTGTCTCCAAAACTTGGTCTACAGATGGTTCATCTTGTTGTTCATCTTTATACCCCTCAAATAGACTAGAAATATTCTGTTTAGGGTGTGTTCAACATTTACTCAAAGCAACAAAATTGACTAGTCTTAAAAGGCAGCACCTAGTAAATGCCTAATAAAGAACAGAGACAAAGTGGGGAGAACTACTAGCAATGAGTTTGTGAGCTTTCAGGTTGAGTAGTTTTGTAATATCTAATCATCGTTAAGCTTTTATAAATAGCAGGCACTACCTGAGTACTTTTTATTCATTATCAATTGGATTCTCTCAATGATCCTATGATAGGCCCTGTTATTTTGCCCATTTGGGAGATGAGAAACCTAAGTTACAAGATTCAAAAACTTGCCTAAGGTCGCACAGTGAGTTGGCGACAGAGCCAGATTTAAATCCAGGTGGCCTGGTTTTGAAGTCCATGTCCTTAACTCTCGATGCTCCAATATGTCTTAGATGGGAGTGGTGATGGATGTGCTATAAGAAAGCTGGGAATCATACCAGCTATTCACAAGGATAGAAAAGGGAAGGCCAGAAGTCTCTTAATTCTCCCCCCTGACACAGCCCAGGTGCTGGGGACCAAACCCAGAGCCTCACACATGACAGGCAAGGGTCCTACCACTGAGCCACACCAGTAGCCCAGAAGTCTCATAAGTTTTAATCCTCCATGGCCTACCATTCTCATGGTGAGGCCAGAGTATTCTGAGCAAGACATCTCAGAGAGGGGAGAGCAAATAGCTACAAGAGCAAGGGGGTCCAGAGTATCTCTTGAAATGGGCTTAATACATGCCTCCTATGACAGTCCCGTCCCCAAGGCCTACCTCATGCACAGAGATCAGGGAGAGATGGACGCTCAGCCACACCTGTGGGCAGCAAGTACTACTGCAGAGTCAAAGCCCGGGTGACCTCAGCACCAGTTATAGTGGTGGATGTGGAAATAGAAAGGAAGGACTCAATGTGAGATCAAGAGGCCTGCTTGGTTATAAAGGAACTTAATTCATCAAAAATGAAAGCTTTGAGCCAAAATTACTGAGAAAATTATGGATACCACAAAGAGATGTTTGCTCTGGGTAGGCTGCTATTCTGCCTTTTATTTATTTTTTTTTAGATATGGTAATATAGCAAAGCTCACAGAGTTTAAAGGAAATGTCAGATTTCTGACACACCACATTGAAAGCTTCAATAAAGGCTAATATCTCAATGTGCTTGTTTCTCTACACATTCATGCAGGTTTTGGGGTTTGGGTGTTTTTTAAGTTGGGTTTTATTTGTTGGAAGGGACGATGTATAAAACCTATTCATATTTCTTCTCATAGTATATAACAGCAAATTATATGGGTTTCTAATAAAAATAAGCATTTTTATTTCTTAAGTATTTATTTTGTTCCAAACATTATAATAAGCACTTCATGCACATTACAGCAATAAATGTAATAGCAATAAGTATTATAGTACCATGAAGGCTATTATTGTCTTTATTTTGCTGGGAAAATTTAAGCCATGAGAAGTTAAAAATATTAAGAAAACTTGGCCCACAACACATAGCTAGTAAATGACAATCCATGCTTCCAATCTAGGTCTGACTTCAACATATCTTATCCTTGGTTACAAATAGTTTCATATTGTTTCTGATTTCATTTTTATAGTATCTGTATGAATCTCTTTTAATCCCAAGTTTTGCTCAGGTAATTTTTTGTCTCCAAAAAATTATCAGGTAATAGCTTGATAGCTAATTGACAGCAGGTGATAAAAGTTTAACTAGATCCTAACTCACTAGATATTTTTCCTCTCTAATCAATCCATTTGGTCAGCACCCTGAGTCCTTCTCTATTTGTTTAAGCTGTCATCAACTGAACACCTACCATGTGCCAAGCACTTCAACCTGCTGGAGAAATTGACAGCAGGGACTTCCCTTCCATATTCCTAGGTCATGTAGAGAAACATGTGGAGATATCATTCCACAGAAGACCGATGAGACCCTTATCATAGCAAAGAGTTCTATGCTGGATTCACCAATTTGAATTCAGTTTGGAGAAAAGGCCCAGACCACAAAATGGTAGCAATAACTGGGATAGTAATCTACTGTTGTGTATCGATCCCCCATCCTTGCAAAGAAATCAAGGCAATAAATTAAAAAATAAAACTATACCTCAATAAATATAAACCAAAATATAAATAATTGAGATTATTTTTTTAGAATCAATCAGGTAAATTAACTAGTTTTCACTGAATCATTCAAGTGACTCCATTCCAAAGTAATTATTCAAGTCTAAATGACCCATGTAATTGCCTCAACAGTCTGCTTTGCTTTAGAATAAGAAGACCATTTCATGCTGAAAGTTTAGAAAGTAAAGGCAGAAGGGAAAAGTTTTTGGTTACTTTGGCCTGACCAAGAGCAATAATTCAATAAGTCCTCAAATATAAGAGAGGTTGACCGCCTGCATTGTCCACGCACACAGAGCATGGGACAGCAGGGCCAACACAGTGCCTGGCACCCAGCACATTGGTGCTGCACAAACAGGGCTTGAGGAATGAGCTATTGATAATAAGAAGGTCGCTCCAGATGGGTACAATGCGACAAAGGCGGATTCTCTTGCTGACTCACTAGGTAAGCCATTTTGTGAAGGCTCAGCCCTTCTGACATTAAAAGGGTCAAAATGATAAGGTAAATGATTTGTTTGGGGATGCAATGACTTGGAGGTATGTCCCATAGGTCATGTCTGCTCAGTCTCTTGAGCCAAATAATGCTTTAAAATTTTGTCTGACACTAAGTTACCAGGAGAATATATTTTGTGATCTCGCTCCATTTAATAGGAAACCTATCATTATTCAAAAGTGTCAGTGGATGGATTAAACTCACAACCTACGATAACAGGTCCCAATGCAGCCTTCAAATTAGTCACCTAAACAAAGACAGTATGTATTAAAACACAACCATTTTTTTGTGTGTTTGGTAGAACACAGAAGCTATTTTGTTTCACAAGTATAACATGATGGTTTTTATGGGGGAAGTGAAGAATAATGTATCCAGTGGGGGAGGAATGTAATTAGTCTGAATACAGAGTACTGGAATTTGGCTAGGACAATAGCACAGTATTGAAAAAAAGGCTCCATTATAAATTACATAAAAAATTAAAATAGCTTCCTCCAGAAGCTTGCCTTCTCATGGTTAATTTTTTCTTCCTCTCTCAAAGGAGAAATAATATACTAAGGACACCTATCAGTAGGAGCATTTGGGAGCGCTCACTGTGTGCTAGACCCTGTGCAATCCGTCTGTGCCAGTCTGCACAGCCAAGCTCCTTTCACATCCTCTACAAAATGCCTGCTCTTTGGCCCCCTGTGGGCCTGTGAGTGGTCCCCAGGGGTGCAATGCACCTTCAGAAGAGCAAAACTGGGAGGAGGCCTAAGCAGGTCAGGAATAAGCTTTGGCTGTTTGGGAAGGTGCATGCAAGGAGCCCAGGCTCTGGCAGGGTGCCCCCCATGAGCCTGCGTACTCTTTGATTCTAGGTCCCAAGATCAGCACAGGGCTCTCTAAAATGTGGAGCTTCATGCAGGTCCCCAAGTGCCTGCCTACCTGTTTCATTGGTCTAAAGCTAGTGCTACTAACTGAGGTCGAATCAAAGCCTATGCTCTTAATCACAAGGCTAAATAAACTCCAGGAAACATAAAAAAAAACATAAAAGGAAACACTAGCTGAGAGAGCGACTGCATGAGAGACACAGGACTTGTCTTCTTGGAGTTCGGAAGGGAAAGACTTGTAAATTATCAGTTAGATAAAGTCGATACAGTGCTAGGAACACAAGAACTCTGATCATCACCAGTTTTTGTACCTGTGACACTTGATTTGACTTTTCTTGGGAAGTACCTGTGGCTTAGCTTTTCAGTAAAGACGCATATCACAGTGTATGACATAGGTCATAGACTCCAGATGCTGAATGCTCCACCACAGCCCAGGACTCACCGTGTCCCCAGGAGAATCCATCTCAAACCAGCCTACAACAGTCCTGGGCTAAGGACACACATATGAGAAGCAGCAGCCCAGGTTGCTTACCCTGTTAAATCCTTTTAGCGAGTGGATCAAGAAGAAACAAAGGGACCAAAATCAGTCTAATCAGCACCCCACATGGACCTCTGATTAGCTCCACAGGGCCTTCTGGTAACAGACGAAAGTGTAGATTCATTTGATATATTGAAGTAAAATGACCCTTAAGAATGAGGGAGTTAGAACTTTAGAGTCTTTCATTACTTTTTTTCTTTGAAAAAGAAAGGTTTTTCAAAACAAAGTTTTCCTTGTGTAATTATAAAAATGACATATGTTCTTTGAGAATAATGTTGAAAAATTAATCTCCCAGAGATTTGTCATATCAATTCTCTGTGAGCCCCCAAACAATAGAAAATCAACCATAATCCCACTGGGAAAGTGACTGTTGATATTTTATTATACTTATATATGCTAAAATCATTACTATCCACTCAAGTATAGTTTCTCTTTTCATCTAAGATATAAACAGTTGTTCTCCCATATTATTAGGAATCTTTGGAGCATCAATTTTAATAGCTACACAGTATCTCAGTATCTCATCATGGAATTTGACTTAGGGTTAACAATTCACTTAACAATTATTCTATTATGCTCATGTTTGGGGCCTTTGTTCTTTCATGATGCTTAGTTTTGTCATTATTTGTTAGTTGATGAATAGTATTGTATTAATTTCTTATCTTGACTTTATAAATGTTATTAATTTTTTATCTAGACTTTATAAATATATATAAGATACACACATATATATATGTATATATAGACATACACATAAAATATATTTTAAGAATTAAGATATAACAGGGTCAAAGGGGTAGACTATTATTAAAATTCTGCCAAATTTCTTTCTGAAAGTGTGAATGAATCTAGATTAAACATCATATCCTCATTCCATCTCCCTCCAGCCACATGGAGTACTATCATTTGTTAGAATATCTGTTAACTCATAAGTAAACTCTGTATCCCATTATTGTAAGTTGTAGTTATGAGGCAAGCAATTTAAATAACTGAAATTGTGCCACATTCCCCATTGAAATGTGATAAAAGATCATTTTATATGATTATTAAAAGGATTTCTTACTTTCAATCAATGAACACATGATAAATACCTATGAATTTACTTTGTTCTTAAACATTTTGTTTGAATGATTGCTATTTTTTGAAATCAGCATTGGAGATGTCATTGTCTTAGTCTCCAGAAAATGAAGACTTCTGGTTGCATATTGAAAATTTTAAATTGTGTTAAAATGATTCCATTCTATAGCTGGAAATTCTATATTTACATGTCCAAATGCAATACCTTAACAATCACAGTGGCTTCATGCTGGAATTATTGCTTCCTAACTTCAAAGCTTACTTTTTATTTATTTTTTTTTTTTTTGGTGCTGGGCATTCTACCCCTGAGCTACAACCCCAGGCCTATTTTTATTTTGAGACAGAGTCTTGCTAAGTTGCTAAGGGTCTAGCTAAGTTGCTGAGGGTGGCCTTAAATCTTTGATCCTCCTGTCTCAGCCTACTAAGTACTGGGATTACAGGTGTGTGCTACCATGTCTAGCTCAAAGCTTATCTTAATTTATCTTTTTACATTTATGGCATTTCATTGTTCTTATATGTCCACTTCTCCAAAGTATCACATGCCTTATGTTTATTTTGTAAAACTCAAACCTTTATGGTAGACTTTGATGAGGATTATGCATTACCATCCAAGCTAATTGTATGTAAAAACAAACGAGCAAAATAAGAGAGCAGGTATGAGGATTACCAGCTTGAAGAAAAGCATTGCTCACTAGAAAAGCATCCCACACCAACTTCAGCAGGATGTGGGATTTTTGCCCTTGACTTGTTTCCATTCATGGTCTCACTTGTGAACAGTAGAAGCAAAACGAGCTGGTTGGTGGTCCGCGCCTGTCCAGCCATTGCTGGGAAACCGTCAGGATTACAATGCTCCTTTGTTGACTGGCTTGGCAGCGACGCCAGGAGCTGAATGGGCCACAGAGACTGAACTAGTTGTGACGACCGCTTGGTCCTCTGGAACAACCAGAAGCCCTTCCCACCTCATAGCCGGCCACCCTGAGATGACAGCATGGAGGTAGAGATGCCTCGATTTTGCCTAACCATATGCCACACCAAGTTGGCTCATGCAAAAATTTGGCTTGGTGATGCTTACTCTCAAATTCAGGAGATGCACCAATCTCACTGGAAACTTGCAAAAGAAAGCAGATAACAAGCTAGAAGTAAAATGAAAATACTACAGTGTAATAATGTGCTACTCTATCTCACCAAAACTGCATGGTGATTATTGGCTAAATAGCTGAGAGGAGGAAGAGTAAAGGATTTAAAAATAAAACCAGAACAAAACAGAAAAGGGCTCTCCATAGTAATATGCATGGGGAAAGCCGGGCGGCAGGCAGCCCAAAAGTCTGCCTGGGCCAATTTAGGTCATAACGATTTTTTATGCATTTGTTTTTGTCCTTTTGAATCTCCCAGAGCCCAGCTTTTCTGATTTAGATGCAGCCACACTGACAGGGAAAAGGGAAATGAACATGATGAAGCAGGTAGAACAAAATAATCAGTAAACCCCAAATGAGTTGCTTTCTCTTCTAACCGTCCTCTGCTACCCCAGACTCCTGGTTTTATTTAAAAAGCCCACTGCCTTTGAAAACACACAGGGCCTTTTCAATAGCAAAAGATCAAATGATGTTAATCAGGCCGTGGGGCTTAATCCTTTAATGCAACTGTCTCTTTGCATTATAAGCATTCAAGCTTTGCACTCTGGAATGATTTTTATCTCTTCTTCTTCTTCTTCTTCTCCTTCTCCTTCTCCTTCTCCTTCTCCTTCTCCTCCTTCTCCTTCTTCTTCTCCTCCTCCTCCTCCTCCTCCTCCTCCTCCTCCTCCTCCTCCTTCCTCTCTCTCTCTCTCTCTCTCTCTCTCCTCTCTCCAATGAGTATAGAATACACTTTCTTCCACCTCCTTCCCAACTCTCCTCAAGGAACAATTTATTGTTGCATGCTGTAAAGAAGGAAGACCAGAAGATGCAGCAGTATGTCCACCCCCACCTCTCTTCTGCAAGTTGCTTGCACCTTTGGTTGATCCGTGTGAGGCTGCCTTTGAGTGGGAAAACCACGTCCCTGAGGCACTGCCTGTAGCTCAGGCTTCCCCTGCTCATTGTCTCTGCTCCTCCTCAGCGATTGGTTCTGCCTGATGGATTCAGTTCCCCTAACCACAGATGTATTTACAGCTGCCATCAATAGCTTTTCTTGAGCCAATCTCTTCTTCAGAAAAATCATACTTTGAATTCTGTGGCATATTTGGCCTGAAGAAGCACAGATTGTGGTGGGGGAGGATCGATAGCAATTGTCTTCGGATATTTGACCTGCCATCCTGTTGAAGTAGGATTAAACTTCTATAGGAATTCAGAGCCAGTCGGGTCATGATTACTAGAGGGGATATGGTGGTAAGTAGAGTCACACGCAGACTTGTCCAGGTTACAGTCCCTCTGTCTGCTGAGATGCTAATGTGCCCACAGTAGAGTGCCATTGTGACGGATGGGAGTGTGGCCTATTTCTAGGAGCACCAGGATGGAAACAATTGAGAGAGCTATAGAATCGGACTATGAATTCCACAAGATCAGCTAAACCACATGTAATTTCCTCATCTTTTTTTCCCCAAGGCATAACGGCCTAAGATGTGGCAGATGCTCAAAAATTCTTGAAGGCTTGTTTTATTGATGAATTTTGTTAAGCAATCTTTAGAGAAGTAAGTTAAGTGGAGTGATCTAATAAGAGCCTAGTTCTAGGCTCTTTTTCTTTAGGGCCCTATATGAGTGGTACATCCTAGTACAGAGCTGTGGCTAAGAGGTTGTGAAGAACTAATTCCTTCTACCTGAAGACACCACCTCTTTAATCTCACCTCTTTGTCACAGTAACTTGGAGCCGTTTTCTCAGAGAAGCTGAAGCCTGACACACCAGAGAATTCCATTTCTTGAAACACTGGCAGTCTTTTAAGACGTCCCCTTTCTCCTTTTTAATTCCGAGTGAAGTTAGCCATACGAAGGAGTGTGGTTTCTTGATAAGTACTTTTCTGACACCCATTTATTTTATACTCATTTATAGGGAACATCTGAGACCTGTTAAAAGGAAGTAATAAAGCGGGGAGCCTCAGGGGCCGGCCCACCCAGCGCCGGACCGCAGCGTTGCGTGACGACCGTCTGGTCAAGAGCGCCACCTCCCGGCAGGGCGCCAGGCTGTCTTCTAGGCCGGAGCGGGAACCTGCAGCGGTGGGTTTCTCCTTGCTGAGCACCCAGATGCCCCGCAGTGCTCTTTCCCCTCCGCAGTGGAGAGGTGCCTGGGACTGCTCATCATGCCCGTGTTGGCGCAGGCACGGCAGGAAGGAGGTGGGTGTCCCCGGGCTCTGGGGAATGCTCTGACTTTTCTATGTCGATATTTTTTTTTGCCATCTGTGAATTCACTTTTAAAAAGGATAATGGAAAACACTTCACTTCCTTCTTAGTCTGGATCATTCTTAAAATTTTTGGTTTCTCTACAGAACAAAACAAGTCTCCCAACTTTACTCATGTTAAGAATTATTCCTTTGCATTTTAGGGATCTTGGAGGTCATATAGGCCTTTCCTGTGTGGGATGAGGATTCCGGGGTTCAGAGCAGTAGAATGATTTCATATCCCTCCCTCTTGACTTCACGTCCCTTGACTGCTACCCTGGGACCCTTTCCATTGGGCCACTCTCTACTCGACTTGGGATCCAAGAATTTTATTTTTATGGGGTACTGGAAAATTGGGACTATATGAAAACTAATTGTAATATCTTAGACTATAGCAAAAGGAAGTTTCCATCTGTATACCTGTGTTGTATTCTGCTTTTGCTAATAAAGTACAAATCTATTCATAACACAAAAAAACAGAGATACTGACTTCTATATAGACATAAAAATCACTATGTATGTCTCTTATTCATGTAAAATGTTTGGAATAGCATTTTTAGATTCTTCTTTGGATAGGAGCTTTTAAGTGATCTAAGACTTCTGCCTGGTATGTTTGGTGGTCATATTTTTTCCCTTAAATAACATGACAGTAAAGGGGTGTTGCTATTGAGGGTGAAAGGCAAGTTGCTATGTAAGAGAACATTGAGGTTCAAGTCCAGTGTCAGCCACTAAGTAG
>PVJS01028657.1:0-25351 GCA_004027185.1 Glis glis | reverse complement strand
AAACCGGGTCTCACGAAGTTGCGGAGGGCCTCACTAGGTAGAGAGAGAGAGAGAGGAGAGACAGAGAGAGAGAGAGAGAGAGATCGCATGCGCGCCCATGCTTGCTGAGGTTGGCCGCGAACCCGGATCCTCTGGTCTCCGCCTCCCAAAGTACTGGGATTACAAGCATGCTCCACCACGCCCGGCCCAGCTAACATTTTAAAGAATTTACCACCACTGTTTCCAAGGCTGTCTGTCAACAGAAAAAATATTTCTTCCATTAGAATGACGTTTCTTGCTGAAGTAAGTTTCAGGCAATAAAAGGAGTTACTGTTGAAATGTGAATGATGACTTTATACATATTTAAAATAACCAAAATGAGTCCTATATAAGTTTGGCTATCATCCAAACTTACTTTCTCTTCAAAGTTCTGTAATACTCAAAAAGGACAGATACTCATGGTTTTCAAACCCACATACTACTTCCAAGAAGCCATACCTTCTAGGTAAAATGCTCAAGTGTGTGCTGGATTGCCATCTTCTGAAGGTGAGGTAGAGAAGGTTGCTGCAACGAGAAGGAAAGTAAACTAGGTAACTGACTCCCTTAGAGAGCAAAGATCATGACTGATGGCCTATAATTTTCATAGTGGGTGGTCAGTTCACAGGTGGTTACGTACACCTTTTAACTAAAATAAATGTTGCACATATTCTTTTGTAGATACCTATTTTATAATAAAGTTTTTGAAAAGATTAAACAAAAGTAAAATGTAAGTGGATAACTGTAAGAAGAGTAAGGTAAAGGAGGAAAAAAAGTTATAATTTATGGTAATCCCTGTTGTATAGAACTAAGGGAGAGTATTTTAATTTCTTATGCCCTTGAGTTCCCTACCTCCAGCCATCCTAATCCTTCTTACTTTGTGCTACTCTTTTTCTATTTCCCTTATCAACATGTAATATACTGTGGAGTTCCCTTTTCTAAAAGTTTATTATTTGTTGTTTGTGTATTTTCACTAGAATGTAAACTCTCTGAGGACTGGAGTTTTGTATGTTTTTGTTCACTTAATGTGTCTGAGCAGTTAAACAGTTCCTGGCACCCAAAAGGTACCCCCAAAATATATTATTGAGTCAAAGGACAGGTAAATAATTATTATCATATTTTCACTGGTGGCATATGAAATCATTTGGTTTTACTATAATCTTCAGGTTCATACTGAGTATTATGAGGGAAAATGACTTTAGGAAGTAATTAGAATGTGTAGAGCTTTTCCAATCAGTTAATATTCTATTGAAATCTCTGGCTTCTGCTTTTAAATATTGCATTGCCAATGTATTTCCTTTATTGACTTACTTTTTTTCTGCCTCTCAGAAAACAACCCTTTTTGTTGCACATGTATGTGGAGCTGTGCTTACCTTTGGTATGGGCTCATTATATATGTTTGTTCAGACCATCCTTTCCTACCAAATGCAGCCCAAAATTCATGGCAAACAAATCTTCTGGATCAGACTGCTGTTGGTTATCTGGTGTGGAGTAAGTGCATTTAGCAGTATCCTTCACTGTAAAGTGTGGCTGTATTTGTAAGGAAATTGAATAACAAAATGTAAGTGAACACTGTTGGCACATGTTAGCAGCTTTTTTGTGAGAGAGATTCTTAGGTTAGTAACCCTAAAGGGTTCAAAACGTAAAATTCAGAGTGAAATTCAGCAACTGAGTCAGGAACCAAGATAATGTTTAGCCTGATCATTCTTACTTTAAAGAAATGAAGGATGCTCTTCCTATGAACATCAATTTATCAGAAGTTTGTGATAGAACTCTTAATTTTCTGAGCAAAGAGGGATGGAATTGACTATGAGAACCATTTTCTGGTGGTCTTCTGGGAACATTTTTAGTTTTACTACTGGCATGTGACTTTAAATCTTTAAGAAAATGAGTTTGGACCTTGGCAATAAATGTATGAGTTTTCCTTTTGGACCTTCAAAGTGATTTTTGTTTTGGATCTAATTTAAACTTACAGGTCTTCTCTGAGATTCTTCCTTGACTTATTTTTTTATAGTGCTGACTTGCTCATCAATTTTGTACAGTGGTGATTTTGGCACCGATATAGTACAGAAACTCCACTGGAACCCTGAGGACAAAGTAAGAACTTAGATCTTGTAAAGTTTAGTGTTATATTAAAGACTATTTTGGTTGATTTTGATGTATTTTTCATTTCATCACAAGCAAGGAAACTTCTTTGGTAGAATAATCAATTTTGCATTAGGATTATTTTCTAGATATGGTAGCATTTATCTCTGATATGTTAATATTTTCAAGACATGAGCAGAACTGTGATGGCAAAAGATGTTTCACAGAAATTGATTTCCCTAAATATGGATATAATATACAATATACCAACTGAGATTTGTTTGTTATTACAATACTTGTTTTCTAAATTGGAAAGGTGTCTTCCACTTTTTACTATCTGGAAATTTATTATAGACTGCATTTGGGTTGCAGAATGGTGGATATCTGAATGGAGACAGCATCTTTAATTCTGAGAATAAAAGGAAAGAGGGACATACACTAAATAATAAAATGAGTTTACCTATCTTCACAAACTACTGAATGGCCTTTCATTTTGAATTACTTTTTAGGAATCAGCCCCAAATGGGACATGTTTGTGGGAATGATGAAACAATTTATTAGATTCTCCTAACTACAACCCATATATTATTTAATACTTTAAGAATAGCCCTTACTCAGTTTATGTGAACATTGTTAAACTTTTCTTAGTGGTATTTTATGAATCTTATGACTTTGAGAAAAGCAGTAACTCCTTGGTTGTAAAGTAGAAATTCTCCTATTTTTTTTTTTTTTACTCAAAGGGACATTTTATTTATTTCAAGTGAAACTAAGCTAATATCAGGAGGAATTCCTAATGTGTACTCTAATTTTCAAGACAAAACTTCTTTTTCCATTCATTCAAGGGTTATGTGCTTCACATGGTCACTACTGCAGCAGAATGGTCTATGTCATTTTCCTTCTTTGGTTTTTTCTTGACTTACATTCGTGATTTTCAGGTAAGAAAACACAGTTTAGATTGATGCAGTCAAACTTCAGGTGGAACATTCCACTGGCAAATCCTCAGACAGTCTTTCAAAAAATTAACTGTCTAAAATCTGGTACCATAAACAGAGATACATGAAAAGTAGTTTCTCTGCTGAAATTGTTTGAGTTTGGGGAATTAGTGTATTGCTAGCAAGGTTCACCCTTGAAAATGGAGTTCAAACGTATTTGGAGAAATTCCTTCTTAGAATTTTAATACTCCGCATATTTACATAGACCATCCTCAACATTTAGTTTTGCTGATTCTTAGTAGAAAAACAGGGAACTTTCTGAATAGAGAAGCTTCGTTTTCCTAGATGACTTGGTACTGAGGATGGTTCAACCTTTGTTAGTACAACAGCCATCCCTCTCTCTCTCGTTACCCATTAGATTGACTTATATCTCTAATCACAGAAGATAGTTTACAGAACAGATGGAAGAGATAATCTCTTTTTAAGGAGCAAACTTTTCTGTATAATTTTCTTTTCTGTTTCAGAAAATTTCTTTGCGAGTGGAAGCCAATTTACATGGATTAACCCTCTATGATACTGCTTCTTGTCCTGATATCAATGAACGAACAAGACTACTTTCCAGAGATTTTTAATGAAAGGATAAAATATTTCTGTGATGATTATGATTCTCAGGGATTTGGGAAAGTTTCGTGAAAGTTGCTTATTACACTCTGAAGTTTTCATCCAGTTAATCAAGGCTGACAGTGACATTGATGAATACCGATAATCAGGAGACAAGAAACAAGCCATTTGATAAGTTATTTTAAATGATATCACTACGAGGACTATTTTAAAACATTTATGCCTTTACGTTTATATTCTAGAAAATAAAACCAAAGGACTACAACATTGTAGTTTTTTTTCTACTTATTTATGAGAAACAACCTAAAGCTCACCAAGCAGTCTTTTCAGTCTAGCCTTTCACATTTTGTAAGTCATTGTAAAAGTATGTTTTGAAAGGAATATTTTATAAGAGTCATTTTCCATGGCCACAAATAATTAGCATTGATCAGTAAATCACTTAGAATTGGGTTTTGAAGTTGGAGTTTTACCATATTAATACATTTCTTATAGTCTTTAAAAATGTATTTTTTTTTCTTTTGGAATGTACCTATAAATGGAAGCCGACCTGAATTCATGTGAGTTCTTCTGTGACTTATTTTTTGCACAAGAGATTCTATAGATATTGATTTGATTCTGGCCACAAGGCCAGATACTATGCTAACTGATTCACACACATGCTTGCAATAGTTTGATAAAGCCTAGTTTCTCGTAAGAGATTTTAATTACCAGTGAAGGAGAGGGTTACTCGTAGTAAATTTATTCTTGTTATGTTTTACATAAAACTGCGGGTAGCATTCATAAACAAGGCTGGGAAGTTTGTGAAGAACAGAAGATATGATTCTTGTCAAAATCACCCCAAAGTACAGTCAAGAGCGTCTTAGAATTTCATTTATAGTAAATTATAATTACTAGTAAAAGTAGCCTTGAACAGGTAAATACTGTGTCTTTTTAAAGAAATGTGAACTTTTAGAACCCACATTTCGAGGAACAAATTCAGAAAGCAAAAACCAAAAACCTAGGTATAAAATAATAGTGATACAGACATCTATCAAAATACTTTTCTCTTTTTTTCTGATTATGCAAGTGATTATAGAGTCTCTACTTGAATCTCTGTACAGATAAAAAATGGTTTACAGATCCCAGATAAGATTAAAAGGAAGAAAATGCTCATCTGGGATGTGCCCTTTTGGCAAACTGGCTTGCAAAAGAATCTTTGAAGAAGACTAGAAAGGTTTATATTTTTAGACGAGATGGTTCCAAAGCCAAAAGTAAGATGTTGAGAAAAAATTTAAAATGTCAGAAGGAACAATCTGAGGGAAAATGCATATATGATGGAACTAGATACTTTGATTATACGTAATTGCTAGATAGAGCAATCAGTAAATAATATGTCTTTTTTTTTGTGGAACTGGGGATGGAACCCAGGGGCACTCTACTTCCAAGCTACACCCCAGCCCTATTTTTTATTCTTTATTTTGAAACCGTGTCTCACTAAGTTGTGGAGGGCCTCACTAAGTAGCCGAGGCTGGCCTTGAACCTGCGATCCTCCTGTCTCAGCCTCCCAAGTACTGGGATTATAAGTGTGTGCCACCACACCCGACCAGTAAATAATATTTCTAAGGAAATATTTACTCCTGGACTAATAATACAGAAAATTAAATAAAATAGTATTTACTTATATTAACATGCACATGAGAGTCATTTCAGCAAACACTGATTGATTGCTGACATCACTAGAAAAAAATTCTATACAAATCATGAAAAGGCATTTTGCCTTTGATAGTCATGGTGCAACCACACTTAAGAAGTATCATCCAGTCCTGATTGCTGTTTATCAAGAAAACTTTAATTCTAGTTATGAAAGATCCAGAGTATGGTGAGAAGGAAATTGATAGAATTAAAGTCCATAAAATTATGTGTGGGGAAGGTAGATCAGGGAAAAATATGTTCTTGTTTGTCCATTCCTAGAATATTAGGCTTAAAGATACATATCGCACATTAAAGGAAATGGTTTTAAGACCAAAAAAATTACTTTTATACCATTTAAATTTCATTAGTTAACTTTTACCTTGAAATAATATAGGCTGAAAATTAATAGGTTTAAAGAATAGATTATAAGTTGAGAAATTTGGAATGTGTGTTTACCCCTAATCTTAAGGCTGAAATAATGGAAGACAACTGTGTCTTTCCTCAAAGCATATTTTTCCTCTACTGTCAAATACATTAGCTTGGATGAACAGGTAAGGCATTTCTCTTTAATTCAGTCAACAATTTTTGTGTTGAATGTTTAGCTTTCAGAGTAAGAAGTTTTAAGGTAACAAAATCAACAGGTGTTGTGGACTGATAATGAAAAATTGATTTCCTTTTGTTTGAGGTATACAGCAACAGTGTTTCATAGCCTCCCTTGCAATTATATGTAGATATGAAAATGAATTTTAAAAAGTAGAGTGGATGTGTTAGCTACTTTTATATTCATGTTTTGAAAAACAGAAATGTCCCCACTGAATTTTTCTGTTTGTCCCCATTGGATATTGATGACAACAAGATTGTAAGAGGGCAGAATCACAAGGTAGAAGGAGCCTGAACTAGTCCACTTTCAATCAGTTTTTAGAAAATCAAAGTTGATAGCTAATATAGTTTATAAACTTATCTAAGGAACTAAGATATATATTGTATATCCTGGAATGGTGTCATATATTGTGGGTGCTCAATAAATTTATGAAAGAGAAAGATAACATTTCTTCTACAGTGTCCAGTATAGACTCCCTGAAAACCGAGGACTCAGTAAATATTGGCTTACTAGTACCATATAAATCTCATTATGCATATCTTGTCTGTTTTCAATCAAAGTGCCAGTTTTAGGAAGGGCATTCTCATTTATTAGAAAGGAAAAATTAGAAAACATAAAAAAGGAAAAATATTTCTGAGGTATCATAGGTTTTAAAGGTTTTAGTGGTTGAAACAACTGTATCCTCCAAAGGGCATACCAATGGAAATTTGAAAGAGGTCACTTTAAGAAGCCTAGGGGACTCCCTTCTCAGGGGCTACCTAAAAAGTCATTTCCTCAGGATTGGATTTGCTGTGCTCAGCTGCCAAGGCACTCAGGCCACTACAGCCCGTGTTTCAAGGGGGCCCAGCTACTGCTCAGGCTGTCAGCAGACCTTGGTGTCATCCCTGTGGTGCTGATTCTGCAGGAATACAGGATGCTGGAGTTAGCAAGTCATGAAGGCTTCTGCTGAAGTTTTAAAGGAAGATCTGGGGAGCCAATATGTAGTAGGGTCAGGATCACTGTGGGCAGCCCCTGAAAGGGCCATGAGTGAAGCTGTGAGAAGGAAGCCGAAGCTGCAATGAAGACCCCAGAAATTGAGATTCCAGGAATGTGGACTATCTGCCCAGGAAAGCTATAGATTGCAGAGGGAGCCAGGCTAAGAGAGCAGCACTGTGGACTAACCGATAAGACTATAGAGATGGGGATCACATCTTACCACGTTTCCCAGATAGTGGACTTGAAACTTTAGGACTTAAATTTGTCCTGCTGGGTTTTTGCATTACTTTGGTCCTACTCCTTTTTTCTGTCTTTTCCTCCTTTATGGAATGGGAGTGTTTATGACATTGTACATTGGATGTATGTAACTGCTTTTTAATATTACAGGGACTCACAGCCAAGAATCTGTCTTGAGTCTCAGAGGAGACCTTGGACTTTTGAGCAATACTGGAACTATTAAGACTCTTGGGGACTCTTGGATATGGATTCAGTATATTATTATATGGGCATGCACTTGTTGGGGTCAGAGGCAGAATGTTGTTTTAGATTTGTAATGTCCCTCCAAATCTCATCTGTTAGGCAATGCAGCTAAGTTCTGAGGTTGGGAAGTGCCGTGGCTGGGGGAGGTGGGTCTTTGAGGGCATGACCTTGAGGACTACATCTGCCCCTGACTGCTTCTTGTCTCTGCTTCCGGCTGCCATGAGTTAAGTAACTGTCCACCATACCCTGCTGTGATGTTTCTGTCTCGGAGCCAGCCAACTATACACTGAACCTCTGATGCCATGAGCCAAAATAAACTTTTTCTCCTCTAAGGTGTTCTTGTCAAGTTTTTATTACAGCAAATTTAAAAAATGACCAATACAACCTACCATCCTTGTAATTAAGTCTCATGAAAAGATTGAGAGAATGATATGGAAGAAAGGTTTGAAAAGATCTGGATCAAGGGATTCTTTAAAATTGATGGAAATTAAGCAGAGAAAAATCATGAAAGTCAAAAGATTATTTTAAAATTAATAAACATTTAGCAAGACTGATATACTGGGCTGAGTTGTATCTTCCCCCAAATTCAGGTCCACCTACAACTTCCGAGTGTGACCTTATTTGGAAATAACATTTTTGCAGTTGTACTTTGTTCATAGTATAATAGATTGGACCCTAAACCTATTGACTGGTGTCTTTATAAAGACATGCCGACACAAAAACATAGAGAGGTGGCCATGTGACAATGGGGACATACCGGAGTGATGCAGCTAAAAACCAAGATATGTCAAAGACAGTTTGCAAACAGAATCTAGGAAAATGCAAAGAAGGAACCTCTTCTACACCTCTCCAAGAAGGAGACTTGATTTGGGACTGCTAACCTCCAGAACTGTAAGAGAACTAATTTTATCTAAAACTACCCAGTTTATTATCATTTTTCCTGGCAGTCTAAAAAACTGATCAAGTTTAAAAGGAAACAGATTGCTAGTGTCAAGAATGAAAATGAAGACATTACATAGCCTGCTGACATTAAGTATATAAAGGGAAAAAATTTATGCCAACTGAGTCAATAACTTGGATGAAATGAACAAATGAAGAACTTGTCAAAAACGATGCAAAGAGAAATAGAAAATATAAAAATAGCTCTGTATTTGTTGAAATACTGAATTCATAGTCAAAAACCTTACCAAAAAGAAAACTACAAGCTCTGATTACTTCACTGAAGAATTTGATCTTATATATATATTAGAAGTAATACTATATATGAACTCTTAAAGTAGAAAAGAAAATAATTTTCATCTAGTTTTATGAGGCCAATATAACCCTAGAAACCAAACTTTGACAAAACTATTAGAGAAAATTGAAGATCAGTATCCCTTGGGAAAATTTATGCAAAATATTTTAACTAAAAGGAAATAGGTTTTGACAATGTAAAAAAGGATGATATAATATGGCCAAATGGGGTTTAACAGCAGTAGTACTCACTATATTAATAAATGAGAAAAGTCATATGATCAACATCTAAAATAATTTACAAAATTTGTAATAAGCCATTTCTTTATTAATACTTGGAAAATGAAATATATAATTGTAGCCACAATGGCATTAAATAGTCATATACCTTGGCACAATTTCACAAATGTGGAAGACCTTTACTCTGGAAGGTAGAAAACAATGCTGAGAAGAAACTTAAAACACCTAAATAAAAGAAGATATGTAACATACTTGGACCTGAAGAGTTTATATTGTTAAAATGTTCAATCTTTGTTTTTTTTTTTTAAACTGCGGATTGAATCCAAGGACATTCTACCTCCAAGCTACACCCCCAGCCTTATTTTTTATTTTTTGTTTTGAAACAGGGTCTCACTAAATTGTGGAGGGCCTCACTAAGTAACTGAGGCTGTCTGCAAACCTGTGATCCTCCTGTCTCAGCCTCCCGAGTACTGGAATTACAAGCGTCTGCCACCATGCCTGGCTTCAGTCTTTGCTTGTTTTATGGATTCAATTTAAAGTAGGAAAAGTCTGGCAGTATATTTTTTTGAAAGTTGACAGTCTTATTCTAAAATCTGGAAAATGAAACAATATTGGCAAATTTAGATGACTTACAGTATCTAGTTTCAAGATGTATTATAATGTTACATTTAACCAGACAACATGTTGTTGACAGAGGATAGACAAATATGCCAATGGAATAATAGAGCCCTGAAATAAAGCATACATAATTGACTTTTATAAAACATGATGTGGAATTTTCATACTGGTTAGCATAAAACTATACAACCACTTTGAATAATTGGCAGTTTTGTAATTACCAAACATCCCAGCAATTCTACAGCTAGCTCTTAACCCAAGAGAAATAAAAATATATGTCCCCACAAAGACTTGTACCTGATGTCTCAGAGCAGATTAGTTCATAAAAACCCCAAACAGAAAATAACAAAAATGGTCATCAGCAGATGAACATATTTTTCTATGTTCATAGAATCAACTAAATAATAAAAGGAAACATTACTGATATTTGCTGATAAACATGGATGAAACTTTAAAATACACTTAGTGAATTCAGCTAGACATACAAGATATTCCATTTATATGAAATTTTAGAAAAGGCAAATGCAAAGGGAATTTGAGGAATTGTGGAATGCTTTTACTTCTATATTCACATAGTGTTTATGTTCCTGTATATATTTGTTAATATTTACCTAGCTTTACACTTATAAAGAATGGAGTTCTTGTGTGTTGTATTTCAGTAAGTTATATTAAAAAGCAAAACTCTATCCAGGGATGGTAGCACATGCCTGTAATCCCAGTACCCGGGAAGCTGAGATGGAAGGATTGCAGATTTGTGGCCAGGCTCAACAACTTAGACCTTGCTTCAAAATAAGACTGGAGTGTAACTTGGAGGTAGAATGCCCCTGGGTTCAATCCCCAGTATCACCACCTCAAAAAAAAAAAAAAATCTTTTAGAAGTCATCCGAGAGCTACACAGGCATTGGTGTATTGTGGGGCCAAACTTTACAAAGGAAGAAAGTCCAAAAAGTGAGCCTGTCATCGATACTGCTTTTCCCCCAACTTGTGAAATTGTCCATTTCAGAAGTAGTTGCTGCAAGGATGCAAAATCAAGCATCACTTTCTGTAGATTCAAGTTACTATGATTACAAATTTTGGAATAATTGGGAAGAAGTTGAAGCCTAGAAAATAGCCCCAGCTTCCAATTGGGACTCTTATAGGAGTGAGGCTAATGAGAAAGTAGATATTGCTCCAGAGACTATGTATTCCAAATTCATATCTTCTTATTCCTTGAAGTGATCAATGTTCTCTGGAATTTCTAGTTCCTCTATCCTATCTGTCTAACAGAAGCATGAATAAATTCTCTCTGGAGAAAGATAATGCCATCTAAACTTCAAAATATATCTACTTTTTTCACATTGTCTCACATTAAACTATCTAGCAATAAGTCAGATAAGCATATGGGAAAACAAGAATTGACCCAACATTAAGAAAACATTTTAGATCACCAGGAAATCCAAATAATGAAATGAACAAAGATGGACTTTTATAATAATTAAATTTAGATAACAAGATGGACACATTTGTCAGAGAACTGGAAACTGTAACAAAGAATCAAATTTCATTCTAATACTAAAATGTAATAACCAGAATTAAGAAATTTGTATAACCATTTAATAAGCTATAGAAGGAAGATAATTAGCAATCTGGGAGGTTGGGCAGGAGAGAATAATTAAGAGAGTAATTTCAGAGAAGCAAAGAAATCAATATTAGAGGAAGGCACATAGCAGATACCTTATAATGAAAAAGACCAATGTGTGATTGGAGTGAAGAATAGTGGAGAGAATGAGGCTGAACACTACTTGAGAAACTGGATAAGAAATGCTGGAAGATGAAACATCAATCTGAAATATTCAAACAAGTGTTAAAAACCTCGAAGTCAATGAAAGTCACCATACCTATGTACATTATAGTGATAATGCTATAAATCAATGACATGGAGAAAATATTCAAAGTACTCAAAGAAGAAACACATTTATCTTTACAGGAATACAATTGAGTTCCTAATAGGACCAATGGAAATTAGCATACAATGCAGTGATATATTCAAAGAAATTTTTAAAATTTCAGTAAACTATGTATTAAATGAAAATATCTATCAAAATGAAATACAAATGAAGATATTTCTCAATCTATAAGCACCAAGAACTTTCTCCATTAGGGTTTCACAAAAGAAAAGTTTTTTTAAAAGAGAATTTAATTTTTTATATTTTATATACAAAGATCTCCCATTCTGTAGGCTCTCTCTTTAGACTCTTGACTATTTTCTTTGCTGAACAAAAACTTTTTAGCTTAATGCCATCCCACTTATTAATTCTTTCTTTGATTTCCTTAGCTTTAGAAGTCTTATTGAGGAAGTTTGTACCTGTGCCTATATATTGGAGCATTGAACCTATTTCATATAGTAATTTCAAAGTCTCTGGTCTAATTTCCAGGTTTTTGATACATCTTGAGTTGTCTCTTGTGCAGGGTAAAAGGTTAAAATTTAATTCCATTTTTCTACACATGGATAACCAGTTTTCCTAACACCATTTGTTGAAAAGGCTATTTTTCTCTAACGGGTGTTTTTGGTACCTTTGTTGAAAATCAATTGGCTATAAGTGTGTGGATTTGTTTCTGTATTTTCAATTCTGTTCCATTGGTCTATTTGTCTGTTTCTGTGCCAATACCACACTGTTTTTATTACTATATCTCTGTAGTGTGATTTGAAGTCAGGTATTGTGATACCTTCTGCATAGTTATTGCTGAGAATTGTTTTGGCTATTCTGGGTCTTTTGTTTTTTCCATATGAAATCTAGGACTGACTTTTCTAGCTCTGTGAAGAGTGGCATTGGTATTTTGATAAGAATTGCATTGACTATAGATTATTTTTGTTAGAATGGCCATTTTGATAATATTTATTTTGCCTATCTAAAAATATGGGACATATTTCCATCTTCTAAGATCTTCAGTTTCTTTCTTTATAATTGTTTTATCATTTTCATTGTAGAGATCTTTTACCTCTTTAGTTAGATTTATTCCTATGCATTTTATTGCTTTTGAAGTTATTGTGAATGATATTGTTTTTTGGATTTCGTTTTTAGTGGGTTCATGATTGGCGAAAAGCTACTCATTTTTGTAGATTGATTTTGTATCCTGCTCCTTTGCTGAATTTGTTAATCAGCTCTAGAAGTCTTTTTGGTTGAAATTTTTGGATCTTCTTTGTATAGGATCATGTCATTTGCAAATAGAGATAATTTCAGTTCAAAAGAAAACATTAAAGGAGATTCTTTAAGCAATTAAAAATGAATTACAGAATAATTTTTTTAATTAAGCAAGTTGAAACAATGGATAAATCATGTTGATAGTATAAACTAATATTAAAAACAAATATGTTCTGGGTTCTGAAACATATGCAGTCATGTGTCAATGAATGGATACTTTGTGATAAATGCATTGTTAGTTTTGTTATTAATGTTCACACAATGATAAATGATGGCTTTTATTTTGTTCTTTTTTATTTTGTTTACTTTTTTGCTTTGTATTTTCAAATAATTATACAAGGCAGAAGTTGCCACCATAGTACACAGTCCCATTTGCCCTTCACCTTATTATTTTACATAACTCCACTAAAATATAAGAGCTATGAAATTGCCAGTGGTACAATACTATTTTCAAGGATACACATTCCTATTTTTACATGCATTTGACCTGTGTGTGTGTGTGTGTGTGTGTGTGTGTGTGTGTGTATAATTTAGTCATTTATCCCATGTGTACAATTGTAAAATCACTACCACAATTAAGATACCAAACTATCACATCACAAAGGAAATGTCTCCTGCTAACCCTTTATCATCAATTGTACCTCCTCATCTCTGTCTCCTTTGAACAAACAAATCTTCTGTCGCCTTGATTTTTTCATTTTACTAATGTAATAAAAATAGAATCATACAGTGCAATCTTGTGAGATTGACTTTTTTCTACTATACATAATGCTTTTGATTCATCTACATTGTTCATATTTTAATAGGTATTTTCTTAATTGATGAAGAATATTCCATTTTATAGGCATACCAGACTTTTATAAGTCTCCCATTGATGGATATTCTGGTTGTTTTCAATTTGTGGCCATTATAAATAAAACTACTATTAACATTGGTAAAGATTTTGATTTATTGTAAATCTTCATTTCCCTGGGAGGAATGCCCACGATTGCAACTTCTGGTTCTTAGGGTAAGTACACATCTGGTTTTCTTAGAAATTTGCAGTGTTTTCAGGAGTGGCATGGCTGTACCATTTTACATTGTCACAAGCAATATTTGAGACATCAAGTTTCTATATTCTTAAAACCCTTTAGTGACATTGCAGTTTTTTATGTGTTCTAAATAGTTGTGTAGTGATATCTCATTTGACTTTAGCTGGCATTTTTCTCATAGCTAAATATGTTGAACATCTTTTCAAGTGGTTATTTTCTATTTGTATCTCTTCCCCGTGATAACTATTTATGACTTCTGTCCATTTTCTAGTTGGATTGTATTATTTCTGTTGAGTTCTAAACATTTATAATATGTAATTTATAATCCTTATTCTAATATATGGGTCCCTATATTTATATTATGTTTTTCTTCTTAAACTTCTCTTATTTATTTTAATTTTTTAGAATTATTAATGCATAGCCGGGCATGGTGGCGCATGCTTGTAATCCCAGTACTTTGGGAGGCGGAGACAAGAGGATCCGGGTTCGCGGCCAGCCTCAGCTCTCTCTCTGTCTCTCCCTGTCTGTCTGTCTGTCTGTCTCTCTCTCTCTCTACTTAGTGAGGCTTCTGCAACCTCATGAGACCCGGTTTCAAAGTAAAGTATAAAAAAAATAGGGCCGGGGGTGTAGCGCGGAGGTAGAACGCCCCTGGGTTCAATCCCCGGTCCGCAAAAAAAAAAAAAAGGAATTATTAATGCATAATAATTGTTCAACTTAATTGGATTTACTGTGATTTTCCATACCTGTACATTATGTATTGATTATGTACATCCATTCTTCTTCTACCCTCAACTGCACTTTTCCCAGATCTTTTTCATTTGGGTTAGTTTTGGTTTCCACATATGAGAGATAATATGTGTTACCTGTCTTTCTATGATTGGCTTATGCTGCTTAACTTCATGCCCTACAATTTGATCCATTTTTCTGTAAACGATAGGAGTTCATTCTTTGTGACTGAATAATACTCTGTTGTGCATATAGACCATATTTTTCCATTCATCAGTTGACAGGCTGATTTTATATCTTAACTATTATGAATAGTGCTGTAGTAAATCTGTGAATGCAAGTATTTCTTTCATATGCTGACTTTATTTCCTTTGGATCTATATTCAAGAGTGGGATAGCTTGGATCATGTGGTAGTTCTATTTCTAGTTTTTTGAGGTACCTCAAACTTTTCCATAGTAGGTGTACTAATTTACATCCCTACCCATAATGAATAAAGTTTCCCATTGTTTTGTTTTTTGATAATAGCCATTCTAATAGTGGTAAGATGGAATCTCGTAATTTTGATTTTCATTTTCCTGATGGCTAATGATATTGAGTATTTTTCATATATTTATTGACCATTTGCATTTCTATATATTATATGCCATATAATATATTCTCTATATTATGTACTATATATCTAGATAGAAATGCCTATTTAGATCATTTGCCCACTTTTAAATTGAATTATTTGTTTTTATTTTTTTCAGGTTGTTGATTTCATTACATTGCTAAGAACCCTTACCCAATGAATTAATGGGAACTATTTTCTCCCATTCTGTAGGTTGTATCTTCACTCTATTGATTATTTCTTTTTACTGTGAAGGAGCTTTTTAGTCTGATGTAATCCCATTTGTCAATTCTTTGTCTTTGTCTTGACCAGGGACAAGTATGATGATGGCTATGGGTTTTTTCATATATAGCCTTTATTATCTTCAGATATGATCCTTCTATAACTTATTCAGGGATTTTATGATGAAGGAATGTTGAATTTTATCAAGCATTTTTTCTGTACCTATATAGATGATCATGTGATTTTTATACTTCATTTATGTGATATAATAAATGTAGTGATTTTCATATGTTGAACCATCCTTGCGTATCTGTTATGAAATCTATTGTGATTATTGTGTATTATCATTTTAATGTGTATTGAGTTTAATTTTAAGTATTTTGTTGATTTTTACATCTATGTTCTTCAGGGATATTGGTCTGTATTTTTTGTTGTGTGCTTGCCTGGTTTTGGTGTCAGAATAATACCCTCATAGAATGAGTTCAGAAAGATTCCCTCCATTTCAATTCTATGGGATATTTTGACAAGCACTGGTGTTCTGTAAAAGTTTGGTAAAATTCAGCAGAAAGCCATCCAATTCTGGGTGTTTCTTCATTTGGGGACTTCTTATTACTGATTCAACCTAATTAATTGTTATTGGTATAGTCAGTGTTTTTAAAAGTATCTTCTTGGCTCAATTTGTCTATTTCTTTTAGATTTCCTAACTTGTTAGCATATAGTTTTTTATAATAATCTCTAATGATCCTTTGAATTTCTATAGTATCAGTTATAATGTCTTTCCTTTTTCTCATTAGTACAACTAAATATTTGTCTATTTTGTTCCTCTTTTGAAAGAACCAACTCTTTGTTTCATTTATACTTTTATTGTTCTTTTAGACTGTATTTCTGCTTTGATCTTTATTATTCCTTTCTATCAATTTGGGGTGCTTTATTTCTCCCTTGCCTTTTCAAGATCTTCACATGCATTGTTAGGTTTTTTATTTGAAAGCTACTTTTTATGTAGGTACTTATTGCTATAAACTTCTTTCTTTGTACTGTTTTTGTGTATCCCACAGGTGTTGGTATGTTGTATTTCCATTTTCATTTGTTCAAGGAATTCTTTAACTTTCTGTCTTTCTGACTTCCTCAATAACCCCATGTTCATTCATAAGTGTGTTGTTTAGTATCCATGTATTTGTATAATTTCTCAAGTTTCTCTTGCTGTTGATTTGTAATTTTATTTAATTTTGATCAGAAGAGATACAGGATATGATTTCAGGGTTTTTTTTTTTTAAATTTGTCCATACAAACCCTGGCGTGGTGGTGCACACTTGTAATCCTAGTACTTTGGGAGGCGGAGACCAGAGGATCTGGGTTCGCGGCCAGCCTCAGCTCTCTCTCTCTCTCTACTTAGTGAGGCCCTCTGCAAGTTCGTGAGACACGGTTTCAAAATAAAGTATAAAAAATAGGGCCAGGGGTGTAGTGCGGAGGTAGAATGCCTCTGGGTTCCATCCCCGGTACCAAAAAAAAAAATTTTGTCCAGACAAGCTGGACATGGTGGTGCATGCTTGTAATTCCAGTACTTGGGAGGCAGAGACAGGAGGATCGCAGATTCATGGCCAACCTCACCTACTTAGGACCTCCACAACTTAGTGAGACCCTGTTTCAAAATAAAGACAAAAACATAGGACTGGGGTGTAGCTCAGAGGTAGAATGCCTCTGGGTTCAATCCCCAGTACCACACACACACACACACACATACACACACACACACACATATATGTGTATATATATATATATACACACACATATATATATAGTCATTTTGTGGCCTAATATGTGGTATATTCTGAAGTTCTATGTGCCAATGAAAAGACTATTTTTCAGGTGTGGTAGGAATGTTATGGACCTGAAAGACCATATCATCTAAGATATAGTGTAAGGCTGATGTTTTTTGTTACATTTTGCCTGGATGATTTATGCATTCATGACAGAAGTGTATTGAAATCCAAATCCCCAACTCTTATTGTGTTAAAGTCTCTCTCTCTCTTCAGGACTAAAAGTATTTATTTTATGAAATCAGGTCTCCATTATTAGGCTAATGTAGATTTATAACTATTACATCATTATACAGTGAGCTTCTTTGTCATTTCTCACTTTTTTTAATGTTTCTTTAATCAGATATGAATGTAGCTACTCCTTCATGTTTATGGATTCCATTTGCTTTAAATATCATTTTCTATCCTTCTTTCAGCCTGTATGTGTACTTACTGGTGAGGTAAGTTTCTTCTAGGAAGATTTTGTTGAGTCTTATTTTTTAATTATCAGTTAGTCTATGTCTTTTAACTGGCCATTTAAGACCATTCACATTTGGAGTTATTAACAAAAGGTTTGGACTTGTACCCGTCATTTTGTTGATTTTCTTATAGTTCTTTTGAATATTCTCTGTTACATTTTTCTCTCTTACTCATCTTTGTACTTTTATATTTACTACATTGATGCTTTATTCTTTTTTATTTTTAATTTTTTTAGGTAACTGCTCTTCTAGTGGGATGTATTCTTTCATATGACACACACAACTTAGACAAAGAAAGATTTTATTTTCTTAGAATTCTGGAGGTCTCAGAGGTCATGGCCTCATATAGGTGGACTTCAGAGAATTGTGAAGGAGGGATAACCCCCACCCCCTCAGATCTTGGTGGTGGGAACTAGAGAGAGTCAGTGAAAGGAAGATGCTGCTGTGGCCTTGCCTGGGAAAAGACACTGTCCCTGGCCATGGCCCCAGAGGCCTCTAGTCATGTTCTACCTCCAAACATGGCTGCATAGCTTAACATATGAGTTATGGGCACATTTTAAATCTAAACCATAATAGTCCTTCCCTGGCCCTCAAAAGCTCATGGGCATCTCACAGTGCAAAGTGCATGTAGTCCATCTCCAATCTTCCTCATAATCTTTAACAATCCCAGCATCTTTCAAAAGTCCAAAGTCTCCCCTGAGACTAAAGGAAAACATTTAGATATGAGCCCCTATAAAAATAAAAACAAGCTAGTTACAGATTTCCAAAATACAATTCCACACAGTAAACATTTGCATTCCAAAAGGGAGGAAGGGTTTATAGAAAAAAGGCATGGGACCAAAACAAAACAGGGCAGAAATTCCTGTAGCTTCATGTCCAGCATCTGAGGCACACAGTGGTGAGATGCTGTCTCTAAAGGGCTTTGCCATTCTCACTCCCATGTTCTAGTTGGTTGTAGCTGGTGGTGTAGCTGCTCTCTTGATCTGGCTTCATTTTCCACAGTTTACAGCTTTCCTTGGCAGATGTTCTGCATTTCTGGAATTTCTTTATTCTGGGAGTTCCCACTGCAACTATAGCTTTACCCTCACAGCTTCACAAATTGCCTGTATGGAGTCCATTTTCAGGAATTATGACCTTGCCATATGTTGCTTAGCCTTCCAATCGTTCCTTTGAAATCTGGACGGAAGCCTCTATAACCCCTTATTTCCAGCAGAACCAGCATTACATGGGTGCCAACATTGGCCACCAGCATGTGTAGTAGTCATCTCTCTCTTTTTTTTTTTTTAATTATTGCTGCTGGGCCCTCTAATCGTGGTTGCCACTGCTGAATTCAAGTACTCTTTTTAAAAGTGACTGCTCCAAATATTTCCATCATTACACTCGTAGGCCTGCAATGGGTGCCCTCTCACCAATTCCCAAGCTATCCGTATTCCCTTTTTTTTCCTTTGTCTCTATGCAAAGCATTCCATCTCTCTTTAGGGACCATAATCTCTTCCACATCTGCAAGTTTTGGGGGGCCCAATTTCATAAATGCTTTTCTAGTCAAACTGTAAATTTTTAAGTCTTTCTGCTTTGCTTGTTGCTTACAACTTCATACAAATGGCTGTATGTTTCTAATAATAACCATACTACAGTCTGGATATTTTGCTGTCTTGAAATTTTCTCCCACAGGTGAATTTGTTCATCACCTTTAAATTTGGCTTCACACTGAGTTTCAGGGTATGGGAAAAATGCTGAAAAGTTTTTTTTTTTTTTGCCAGAATGTAACACCTGTGGCCTTGATTCCATTTCCTTATGGAGTCCTCTTTGCCCTCTGAAACCTTACAAGCACAATCTGTATTGTCCACCTTTTAATCAGCACTCCAGCCTTTCCAACTTCCTTTCACAAGACAATTTCAAAGATTTCTGAACCATATGGTCAGGTTGAAACACAGTGATCACATTCTTGCTATCAGTTTCTGTTTTAATCAGCACTCTCACCACTGAGACCCAAACACTTTACATACTCTACTTAGAGGAAGTAGGATTTTATTTGCTTACAGTTCTGGAGGTCTCAGAGGTTATGACACCCCCCATGGCAGACTTTATGCCATGCCAGGGGAGGAGTCGCTGCCCCCAAATCATTGCAAGGGAGCTAGAGAGAGACAGTAAGAAAGGAGATGCTGCATTGGCCCAGGAAAAGACACTGGCCTTGGCCATGCCCCCAGGTACCCACCTCCTGCCGTCCTACCTCTGACCATGCCTGGATAGCTTAGCACATGAGCTTTGGGAGATAGTCTAAATCAAAAGGATAACTTCTTATAATGTCTTTATTATTATGAAGCATAGTATTGTCATATTAATCTTGGTTGGCAGTTATTTTCTTTCAGGACTTGAAATACCTTATTCCATGTCCTCTGTGCTTATAGGGTTGTTGCCATGAAATCTGATATTAGTCTAATGGAATTTCCCTTATATGCGACTCGCACTTTTCTCTTGCAGATTTTAAATTCTTTGTTTTTTATTTTTAACAGTTTGACTATATTATGTCACGGTGAGGCTATTTTCTGGTCATATCTTTGAGGTTTTATAGGTCTCCTGTACCTGGATATCTGTGTCTTTCCCATGGTTAGGAGAGTTTTCTGCTACTATTTCATCAAATAGATTTTTATACCTTTCAAATTTATTTCTTCCCTTTTGGGCATGCCAACAAACATTCAATTTTATTAATGGTGTACCAAAGATCTTGAATTCTGTTTTCATTTCTTATTTTTCCCTTTATTTCTTTCTGAATGTGGTATTTCAAAAGACCTGTCTTCAGTCTCTGATATTCTTTATTTCACTTGATCTAATCTGATTTTGTGGTTTCTTACTCATTTTTTATCTGACTTATAAAATTATTCATTTCCAATATTTCTGAGTGGTTCTTTTTCAAAATATCTATGTCTTTGCTGAACTTTTCATTCATATCCTGCATTGTCTTCCTAATTGTATTTGACTATTTATCTATATTCTCTTGGATCTCAGTGACATTTAAAAAATAATTCTTTTGAATTCTTTAACAGGCTTCTCATCCACTTTTATATCTTTGGAATATATTACTAGAGAGTTATCAACCTTAACTTTAATATTACCTTATTTTTATATTTTCTTTGTTGAGATGTGCACATTTGCCGAAATGGATATATGTACCACTTTATGAGATGACTGTTGTAGTTAACAGCTTCTCCTAAAAATGTGTCTTTAGCTCAGGTTTTTAAAATTTTTTTTGCAATGTTGAGTTATTTTCAGCTAAGTACAGTAGTATATATATAGCTTCTTCAGCTATGGTTAGTTTGAGTACCTTGTGTTATATATCAGAAATAGGGAGTCCTGTCTCTGTAGGTCAAGGAAGATTGGGGATGCTTTAGCATTTCAGGATGGTGTGGGGTAAATAACAGAGAACCTATTCCTGCAATGGAAGTGATGTCCTTATAGGGTGGTGGGGGAATTTCTCAGACACCATTGATACTGTCTGTGAGGTCCCAAAGATCAGAATATTTAGGGTTTTTTGTCCCCTACAGAAGTATAAATTCAGACAATAGGTTCTCAAGATGGATCCCCAGCTACATCAGCCTGGGGATTCACTGGGAGATGAAGTGAATTCCTTTTCCAGAGAATGCTATGCAAATTTCAAAATTCTTATCTATTTAGGCTATATGTCTACAATGGCTGTAAAACATTCCAGTAGTTGAAATGTATGCATGGATAGAGTTTGCTGGAAGTCTCTCTTTCACTTTTTCTTCTGCAGAGGGGACACTCCATCTCCCTCAACTGTGGAGCCAGAGGCAGGAAATGGGATATTGTGTTTCTCTTGCTGTGATGATTTTCTAAGGTCTCTGGAGTTTTACAAGGTTTTTGTTTCTCTGCTGTTGAATTCTAGTGCTTTCCCATGGTCAGTTACCTCAATATGCAGCTATACACCTTGATTCTCTGTGGAGAAGATGACTGCTGGAGACCTCTATTCAGCCATTCTTGCCTTTTTTCTAATTGTCAGTCAAATTTTTTTATTGGCATGTCTTGTCATTTTAATATGTATATTGGAGATGGTGCATAAAAATACAAAAATGAAGTTTATGTTATGTCACTTTATAACAGCCTTGACATATATTTAATGCCATAAATTCACCCACTTATACAACTCAGTGAATTTTACTATATTAATGTATATGCAACTAACACCACAGTTTTAGAAGTTTTCTCTACCTCAAGAAGAAACTGTATCTTTTAATAATCACTTTTCATCCTCATTTGACTCACCCTAGTATTATACAAACACTAATGTCTATAAATTTTTCTTTTCTGGACTTTCATGTGAATTTAATCATAATAGTATGCAGGGTTTTTTTTAATGGCTTCTTTCACTTACCATAATATCTCAAAGCATACTGTAGTACATTTCCTTTGATAGTTGAATAATATTCCATTGTATGGCTATATCCCTTTAAGAATCCATTCATGAACATTTGGGTTGTTTTCAGCTTCTGGATATTATGAATAATACAGCATACAACTTTTTTTTTTGTAGATGTAAGTTTTCATTTCTCTTGGGTATTTGCCTAGGGGTAGAACTACTAGGGCATGTGGTAACTATATATTAATCATTTGGTGAAATGCCAAGCTATTTTCTAGGGCATCTGTATCACTTTACTTTCTATAACTGTGGGCCAAATAAATTTCCATTGTTTACAATTTACCCAGTGCTTAGTATTATAGCAGAAAACAGATGAAGACACACCCCCATACATATACCTCCACACCCTCCTCTATTATCAACACCCAACACCATAATGGTACATATATTACAATTAGTAAACCTACATTGACACATCATTAATACCCCAAACTTATAGTTTACATTAAGGTTAACTCTTGGTGTGCATTCTGTGTTTTTTTTAAATTACTGCCTGACATGTATCCAACCATTGTATGTCATAGATAATAGTAAGTCCAGACAGTAAGTCCAGAAAGTTCACTGTACTCTGCCTATTAATTCCTTCTGACAGCTACTAATCTTTTTACTGTCTTCATTATTTTGTCCTTTTCCAGAATGTAATATAGTTGGAATCATATATAGCATTTTTCAGATTCACTTCTCTCAATCATGCATTTAAGGTTAACCCATGTTATTTTCGTAGCTTGATAACTCATTTCTTTCTTTTTAAACTTTTATTGGAGCATTATAGTCTTTCATCATAATGTAATTCATGGTGATAGTGACATACGTGTGTTGTGGATGGTGTTGATGTATTAGATGTTTCTGCACATGAATGACTCAGTCAGAATTATTATTAGAGGTATAGGGCAGCTGGGGAGGAGACAGAGATATCAAGTTCTCCTTCAACCAGCATCTTTCTTTTATTGAGGGTTTTAACCAAAACATTGTAAAAATGATTAAACACAGGAGCCAATGAAGCAGTCATGGGGTGAGTTGGGGAAAAACAACAAGGCGGTCAGGGATGAATCAGGGAAGGAAAGGATAAACAGTTCTGGGAAATGAGGAGGTTGCTGTCAGGGTCCACCTGCTTATAGGTCCAATTTGGTCCTTGGAAAGTTGCTTTCATGCAAATTTCCACTTGGGTGGGCAGTTTGTGGCCCCCCAAGCTGGATCAAGGTGACCTCAGAGGTGATGACTAAGAAGGTTTCCAACATACATGCACACAGCACTTGGTGAACTTTCCCCCAGCTCCCTCTGCACTCCCTCCCCTTCCCCATACAGAATATTGAGATTGGCATTGGTATTCTCACATATCTACATAATGTCAATGGAAATGACTCCTTCATTAATTCTCCCCCCCACCACACACACACCTGTAGAATACCTCCTACTTTCTACTGGAGTTTATCCTCCATTATATAAAGTCCCTCTGGTATCCTGATTAATCCCTAGCTTCTGCATATTAAAGAAATCATGACACTTCATTGTCTATGACTGGATAATCTCACTTAACATAATGTTCTCCAGGTTCACCCATTTTCATGAAAAATTTCATAATTTTGTTCTTTTTTATTGCTAACTAGAATTCCATTGTGTGTATGTGCCATAATTTTGTAATCCTTTCATCTGTTGATGGACACCTAGGTGGGTGAATTGGTTTCATCTGTTGATGGACACCTAGATTTATGAATTATAAACATGGATATGCATGTATTACTATGCTATTCTGATGTCAGTCCCTTCAGAAAGATACCCAAGAGTGGTATAGCTGGATCAAATGGTATATCCATTCCCAGTTTTATGAGGAATATCCACACTGATCTCCATGGCACCTGTACAATCTCATTGTAGTTTTGATTTGCATCTCCCTGATTGCTAATATGTTGAACATTTTTCATATATTTATTGGCCATTTGTATATCTTCTTCTGTGAAGTTTCTATTCAATTGCCCGTTTCTTGATTGGCTTTTTTAAATATTAAGTCTTTTAAGTACTTTGCATATTCTAGATATTAGTCCTCTATAAGAGGAATAGCAGGCAAAGACCGTCTCCCATTCTGTATGCTTTCTCTTTAGAATATTGATGGTTTCCTTTGATAAACAGAAACTTTTTAGCTTAATGTCATCCCATTTATTAATTCTTGTTTTAATTTCCTGAGCTTTCAGGATGTTTAATGAGTAAGTTTCTACCTGTGCCTATATGCTGGAATGTTAGACCTGTGCCCTCCTATGGTAATTTCAAAGTCCTATCTAATTTCCAGGTCTTTGGTCAATCTTAAGTTGACTCTTGTGCAGGGTAAGAGGTAAGAATTTAATTTTGTTTTTCTACAAATGGATAAGCAGTTTTCCCAAAACTATTTGTTAAAAAGGCTCTTTTCTACAATATGTTTTTGACACCTTTGTGTGGATTTGTTCTGTATCTTCTATTCTGTTCCATTGGTCTCTGTTTTTGTACCAATATCATGCTGTTTTTATTACTATAGTTTTTAGTATAATTTGAAGTCAGGTATTGTGATGCCTTCTGCATGGTTCTTATTGCTGAGAATTGTTTTGGCTATTATGTATTCTTTGTTTTTTCATATGAAATGTAGAACTGATTTTTCTAGCTCTGTGAAGAATAACATAGGCATTTTTTTTTTTTGCAGTACCAAGGATTGAACCCAGGGGCATTCTACCTCTGGGCTACACACTCAGCCATATTTTTTATTCTTTATTTTGAAACAGGGTCTCACTAAGTTGTGGAGGGCCTCACTAAGTAGCTGAGGCTGGCTGCGACCTGGATCCTACGATCTCAGCCTCCCAAGTACTGGGATTACAAGTACTTGTCACCACCATGTCCGGCGAGGTTGGTATTTTGATAAGGATTGCACTGACTCTGTAGATCACTTTTCTTTTTTTTTTTTACGTGCTTTTATTGGTGCATTGGAGTCTTACATTGCAATGAATATCTATTTGATGTTAACATACATGCACACAGCTCTTGGTGCCCCTCCCGCCTCCCCCCACCCATATGAAGTACCAAGAATGATGTTGGTATATTTTCACATGTACATGTTATTTATGATAGTAATTCCATTAATTCCCTTCTTTCTTGCCCTCCCCCTTCCCTTGTATCACTTCCCTTGTTCTGTTGAGGGTTCTCCATTATCAACCAGAATCCCTTGTGTGACCCTACTACCCCTTAGGTTGCGCATATTAATGAAAACATATGTCCCTTCTTTTTTTGTGATTGACTGATCTCGCTTAACATAATGTTCTCCAGATCCTTTCACTTTTTTGCAAATGATGTTATTTTGTTCTTCTTTATGGCTGAGTAGAATTCCATTGTGTGTATTTCCCACAATTTTGTAATCCACTCATCTGTTGATGGACACCTAG
>PVJS01028656.1:0-25351 GCA_004027185.1 Glis glis | reverse complement strand
CCGGATCCTCCGGTCTCCGCCTCCCAAAGTACTGGGATTACAAGCGTGCGCCACCACGCCTGGCATGGGTTTAATCTTGATACTGGCTTTTACACCCTTTAGTTGTGAGGTTATTGAACTCTCCTCTTTACAAACAAGCAAATAAAGCTGTAACAAGGAAACAGGTCTGGGACACAGGATGAAAACGGGTATCATTATATACTTTTATGACATTAGAGCTCCTTTCAAGTAATGTATGTGACTTGAGGCTCCTGGTAAGGCTCCTGCCCTAGACCCTTCCTAAGAAAAATGAAGGAAGAGACACAGACTAGCACATGGTGACTGTAACTTTCAAGCAGAAACAGAACTGCCAACAATACACTATGAACAGCAGCTGGGGACACTCCATCAGCCCTCAAGCCTCACATGCTGATCCTGACACACAGGAGTTGGTGACATGCTGAATCCTGGCATACACAGGAGTTGGTGGATGCCCTTATTGTGATCTTTTAAAGAGTAATTTAAATGGGGGTTAGGGATATAGCTAGGTAGAGCACCTGCCCAGCATGCAGGAAGCCCTGGATTCAATCCCCAGCACTATGACAAAAAAAATCTAAAAAGCATTTCTCTCTGGCTCTGTTTCTTCAGTAGTAAAACACACTCTGTAACACAAGTTCAAAATAACTATGAAGATCTGCATAATAAATTCTTTTTTTATTTAACGCTCTCCTTTAGCTCAGCATATGTGAGGTTAATTAGAAAAACAATGTTTGGGCCGGGCGTGGTGGTGCAGGCTTGTAATCCCAGTACTTTGGGAGGCGGAGACCAGAGGATCCAGGTTCGCGGCCAGCCTCAGCTCTCTCGCTGTCTGCCTGTCTGTCTCTCTCTCTCTTTCTCTCTCTCTCTCTCCCTCTCCTCTTAGTGAGGCCCTCCGCAACTTCGTGAGACCCGGTTTCAAAATAAAATATAAAAAATAGGGCCGGGGGTGTAGTGCGGAGGTAGAACGCCCCTGCATTCAATCCCCAGTACCGCAAAAGAAAAAGAAAAAAAAAAAGAAAAACAATGTTTGGGATACAGTATCCAAAATCATGGAATGTGTGTGACACTGAACATGGTAAGCCACACTACCCGAACCTGTCACGATTCAGTCTTCAGAGCACCGGCCACCTGAAACATCTTCTACTTGTTTACTTCAGTATACCAACCACTCTCCTGCTGGAACACATGCTCCTTGAGGGCAGGAACCTCGTCTGCCTAACTTCCACATCCCATGCAATATTTGTTCAATCAACTAATATCCTCAATGCATCAGTCTCGTGCCAGGAGCTCAGCCCTTTAGCAGAAGTGGGACGCCAACAGCAGCAATACTTCAATTCTCAAAACCTGCATTCACTCGCTTGTAAAGCAGAGGGGTCACATACCACATCACTAGGAGCAAACACACCAATCAAGACCGACAGCTCGGGCGCTCGCTGGCTGTGCGGCCCTCAGGGACAGCTCCTTCACATCACAGAGCCTGCTGCCTCATATGTACACTAGGAGTAAGCACGTCAGAGGGCCACTGTGGGAGTACATGAGCTAAACACGATGGACTACTGAGGAAAGCATCTTCCACAGTAAGGATTGTGTGTCAGCTGCTGCAGGTACCTTGGTATTGTTGTCACCTCCTCTTACCCCCAGGAGGAAGCAAGAAGGAGCACCAGCACTGAAGCTGTCCTCCCCCGGGACCCTCACTCATGCATGTCTCTGATGTGCTGGCAAGGAATAAGAGCAGCACAAGAAAACGCCACAGAAAGCCAGAGCGAGGGAAATTCTAGCCCCCATCAGTGCTGCACTCCAGTGTCACAGCCAAGAGCTCAGAGAGCTAATGGCCATTTCATTTTTCACACAAGCCTCATCAAGGTAACCAGACTAGACCAATTCAGATCGTTAGCAGATACAATTAACATCCCCAAACCCCCATTATACAGCCTCCTTGAACATATTGCTTTTAAGTAAATTAGAATATGAAAAAGATAATACTCTAGAAAACAAAGTCATTACCTGCAGATTACCACTGACATTTTAGTGAGGGGTCTTTAAAGAAATAAAAATGTCTCTGAGGCTCAGCAGTTCCACAGGTGACTTGACCAGAAGAAAACACAAAGCACTGGTTCTAACAAGAGTATGTGTGCGTGTGTGTGGTGTGTGGTTTACTGGGGGCTGAACCGAGGCACTATACTCCCAGCCCCCTTTTTATTTTGAAACAGGGTCTCACTAAGTTCCCATGCACCGGCCAGGAACATTCCATCCTCCTGTTTTGTCCTCCCAAGGACTGGGATTACAGGCATGCACCGCTGGCCCAGCTAACAAAGGATTTTTTTATTTTTTGGTGATACTGAGGATTGAACCCTGGGGCATTCTGCCTCTGAGCTATACGCCCAGCCCTATTTTATTTTTTCTTTCAAAACAGGGTCTCACAAAGGTGCCCAGGTTGGCCTTAAACCTACGATCCTCCTGTCTCAGACTCCCAAGTACTAGGATTATAGGCGTGTGCCACAACGCCCTGCTAAAGTTCTACTAAATTTTTAAACAGCAAATTATTGTTCATTGAATGTGCTTAATAAAAGTTTTCTATAAATAGCACTAACTTTAGGCAGATTCTGTGATACAGTACTTGTGTTTACAGAATAGTGGAACCCTTTCAAAATCAATGCACATTGTTAAAAATCTATGCATGCAGTAAAGACCAGAAATATAAAAAGGAAAAAAAATAGCCTGGAAATATCTGAATGTCTTAAAAAAAAGTGTGTGTGTGTGTGTGTGTGTGTGTGTGTGTGTGTGTACAGTACTGGAGATTAAACCCAGGGGCATTCTACCTCCAAGATACTCCCCCACCCCCTTTTTATTTTTTTGTTTTGAAACAGGGTCTCGCTAAGTTGCTGCGGCTGCCCTCCAATCTGCCATCCTCCTGTCTCAACCTGCCAAGTACTGGAATCACAGGAATGTGCCACCACGCCCAGCAGAATGTTTTCAAAATTGCATTTTATATTTACCTTCTCTAATACTCCTGACAAGTCTACAAAGGATTATCTTCATTTTACAGAAAAACAAATAAAAGATTGGAGAAATTAACCTTCCAAAATCACACACAGCAAGTGGAAAAGCTCCACTTCAGGTCCGGGCTGGTGACTCCAGAAGCTCAGACTCCTCCAGGCCTGGCACGTGCTAGGCAGGCGCTCTACCGCTGAGCTCCATGCCAGCCCTTGCCCGCTGCTGCCGCACGGCGACTGGCCTGACTGAGGATGGGGCTTCTGGGTGAGGTAAGGCTGCGTCCCCTTGCACGCACACACCTCACTTGCAAAACGGGAGGCGCTACTGTATCATTCTCTGTACTGAATGGTTATCTCCAGCACACAACATTTGAAGAATATTTTATAAGTTTGTGAGGAAAAACAAACTACATCATATCACACCCAATTTTTATGGATAAAGGAACCGAAACAGAAAAATGACAATGTAGAAAACTATACATATGTGTGTGTGCTTATGTATATGTGTGTGTACATCTGTATACACACATGCACACCCCACTAGAAGGTATAGGGCAACAACCCCATATTTTGATTATCCAATGAACTACATCTTGTATACATACCAGATACAAAATTCACAAAGTTTAAAATCAAATAAATGAAGTACTTAAAGGCAGTAACTCTCTAGCATGGCTAATACATAAAACGTAACACATGGGAAAACATAGTGAACTAGAGATCCAAAGTCCTACGCTCCACTCGGCTCTGGCATAATTTAGGCGCGGTCATTAATAAGTCTTCTACTAGCCAGGCGCAGGGGTGCACACCTGTAATCCCAGGACTTGGGAGGCTGAGACAGGAGGATCGCAGGTTCGCAGACAGCCTCAGTAACTTGTGAGGCCCTCCACAACTTAGTGAGACCTTGTTTCAAAGAAAAAATAGGGCTGGGGGTGTGGCTCACAGGTAGAATGCCCTTGGGTTCAATCCCCAGTACAACCAAAAAAAAAAAAGAAAGAGAGAAAAGGTAAATTTCAACACATGATGATGATACAACTTGAAAATATTTTTCTTTTCATAATCAGTAGACACTACTGGTGTGTGAAATGAACTCTGAAAAGGTGCACCTGTGTTGGAGATCCTGCAGAAGGTTTTGAACGTGATTGCAGGGAGACAGAATGTGTTATCTTGGTTTCTATCTTTAGACCCTTTTAATAGCCATTTACTACCAACCTCTGTATCTGACCTAAAATCCTCATGACTGCCAGGTAAAACTCAAAATATCTTTATAAGCTCAGCAGACTTCTAGCTTCCACCAACCCTACAGCTAAGAATGCTACAAAATAACATCTGCAACCTACATAAGAGATTTCCCTGCTTTGCTATAGCCCACCCACGATGCCCCCACCAAGGAAACTGGAAACTGTACTGATTATGACTTTCTTTTGTTCTGTGAAGATAAAAGCTCATGAGACCTAGTCCATGGTGGGACACGTCATTCAGGGTTACTTGAATCCATGTCCCCCAGTCACCGTCACTCCTATATAGCGCAGGATAAACTCCTTTCTTACACACACACACACACACACACACACACACCCTAAGATGATGACCCCTGAAAACAATGAAGAAAAAACTTCAGAGGTCAAATCTGATAACCAAAAGATAAGTGCTAACTGATTTTACAAATGAGAAATGGATAAATCTAAGCTGGAGTTTAGAAGCCCAGAAAAAGGCTGTTTGGTGCCAGTAAAATCAACAAAAATTCATGAGCTAGAGGCCCTGGACACCTCCAAAGTGGGCGTGTGGATAAGCCTTTAAACAGGCAGTGAATGGCTGAAACTCTGCTGAAGAAGCAAATCTGAATTCCCAGATCTCTTCCTCCACTCAAAAAGAAGAGAGACTTGCAATCCCTTCCAGATACCGGACTCAATGACAGCAGGAATAGCTACCAGGGCAGGAGATGGAGAAAGGAAAACAGAGATTAAAGCCAGGTGAGGTGGCACATGCCTGTAATCCCAGTATTTAGGAAGCTAAGACAGGACTGCTGGTTCAAGGCCAGCCTCAGCAACTTAGTGAGACCCTGTTTCGAAAAAAAAGGGGGGGCTGGAGGTGTCACTCACAGGTAGAATGCCTCTGGATTCAATCCTCAGTACTAACAACACCCGCCCCTCCCCCCAAAAAAGAATAGAGTGCTTAGAAGTGAAATTCTATTTCCTAAACCCTGAGCCTTTTCCTTCCTCTTAGGCAACAAAATGTTGGCAGGTAAGTTCATATCCTTCTCTTGGCAAGAAAAGTTTTGCAAGATTCTTCTCTGGGAAATCACAGGCACATACCCCGCCCTGCAAAAGACAGTGGAGATTTAGTAAAAAAATGGTCTTAGCCAGGTGCAGTGGCAAATGGGAGGCTGAGACAGGAGGATGGCAGGTTCATAGCCAGCCTCAGCAACTTAGTGAGACCCTGTTTCAAAACAAAAAATAAAATAGGGCCGGGGGTGTAGCTTGGAGGTAGAAGCCCTGGGTTCCATCCCCAGCGTCACAATAAAAAAATCAATGAATGGCCCTGTGAGACCCCCGCCCACGCGCAATGAGCTCCCACTCAGCTGTTCACAGCCACTGTTCTTCATTTTAACATCATTTAACTTTCTGAACTATGTACTGTGATAACAACTTAAAGGTGGGATGGAGAGGAGTGAAGGAAGGGTATCTAAGCACAGATTTTATTTTTATCATTTATTTAGTGTGTGTGTGTGTGGTACTGGGGATTGGACCGAGGGGCATTCTACCTCTGAGCCAGACCCCCAGTCCTATTTTATTTTTTATTTTGAAACAGGGCCTCACTAAGTTGCTGAGGCTGGCTGTGGACCTGCCATCCTCCTGTCTCAGCCTCCCAAGTACTGGGATTACAAGCATGCGCCACCACGCCCAGCTATTTTTATCATTTAAAAGTCATTTATATATACATGATAATTAGTAACAGAAACTTAAATCATTCTCAGTCCTAAAAAAGTACATGTCAGAAAGTACTCAACCTGTATATCCATTGACATAGATGGCAACTCCACTGAAAATCGTCGATGAAGCCCCACCCTTCTGCAGAGCAGCGTCTGCTCGGAACTGCTCCTCCAATTTCTGGACCTTGGCAGCCATATACCCACCCTAGAATTAAAGAAAAGGTAAACCATTACAGAAGTTAACATTTTCTTCCCCTCTCGCTTTTAAGAAACTTACATTTTAAAAATAAATTAATTAAAAGACTTTACTCTGTACTAGTGGCTGGGGTAAAATAAGACCTCCTAACCCTGAACGAGGCAAAGCAATCAAACTGGTAGGTCAAGGAAGACGCTTCCCTCTGTTGACTCAATTTGTAATAACTTTTTTACATTCGTATGAGGATATGTCAATCTTTAAAAGGGAAAAGGTAAGTCAAACGCAATAAATTTAATATAAAAATACTGTTCTTACATAAATAACTGAGCAAAGTTTAAAACAGTAAGAAATTTAAAAAGTGGTCTAAGAGCATATTTTAGACTGGCTACCACTATCTTTTACATAGGAAGCTTAAACTGAAGCAATTCAACAAAATCAGGAGTCCTTTATGTGTGGGGATAAGAACACAATGCATTATTCCATGGCAAAATTCTGGATCTAATCAATGTACTTGGTAGCAGTACTAACTTCATTAGAGACTTTCAACCTCAGAAATATAAAAAGCTATCACTTAAAATACCTTGACAGATTGATGAATTCAGCCTCACTTTTCCTGAACCCTGAAATAATTAAGCTTGATCATTTGAATTATTAGGTCTGTAAATAAAAGTTGCAGGTGGCTACAAGTGGTGCATACTTTTTTCCAAAATGAAGATGACTTCACTCATTTTGCTGATTATTAAAATATTACATGCTCACTATAACAATTTTTTCAGAAAATACAGATGTAAAAATAAAATAAAAATCAGTATAATCCCACTCATTAACATTTTGGGGTTTTATTTTCAAACCTTATTTGTATGTCTCAGAGCACAGAGGTTTCCAAAACGAGGATCACATAGAATACTCTTTTGTAACCCATTGCTTTCGTCAAGGTTATCTTCCCAGGTTAAGAATTACAAAACAAATAATGACTGCAGTGTTCTACTACACATCCATGATTTGTGACCCATCCCCATTACTGGTATTTATGTGTTTTCCTGTTTCTCAGTATTATTAGCAATTCTGAGATAAAATCATCACACACTAAGTTTTTGTACACAAGCATATTTACTTCCTCAGGGTAAAATTCCCAAAAAGGAAAGTTTAAGAGTTAAAGTGTATGAACAGTTTAAGGTTATGAACAATATTAGGTTCTCAATATATTATGAAAACTCAAGAGTTAGTAACGTGATTTATGATTCATGCCTTAGGCCACATTATAAACTAAAAGAAGAATGAGAAATACCTAGACGACTCAATAATTATTTTTATCTTTAAAACACACCCATTTTTCCCAGCCATCATTTTCAGCTCGCTTCCTCCATCCACCTCGCCTCATGGTGGAGCTTCTGTACTGGGGAAAAAGAAATGGCAATTTTATAACACAATGTACTCCTAATTGATATCTTTCAGTATCAAGAAAAATGAGAAACTGAAATTAAAATGCTCAATTGATGAAAATCAAGAATATACTACCAAGTAAACTTTTTCCAAAATATATCATTTTCAGATTGCTTTACAAGTAAAATTTGTCCCTAAAACATGTTCCTACAGGTTAAGTATCATGTTCAACTACTTTATTTATTTATTTATTTTGGTGGTACCAGGGATGGAACCCAGGGGCATTCTACCTCCGGGCTATACCCTCAGCCCTATTTTTTATTCTTTATTTTGAAACAGGGTCTCACTAACTTGTGGAAGCCTCACTAAGTAGCTGAGGCTGGCCGTGAACCCGGATCCTCTGGTCTCCGCCTCCCAAGTACTGGGATTACAAGCATACACCACACGCCCGGCTATGTTTAACTACTTTAAATTTCAGGTTCAATAAGAAAAATCTTCACGGGGTCCTCAGCAACTATCCTAACACCCATTTACGTAAGACATGATCTAGTAAAACATTTCCCTTCATTAATCATTCTATAACACAGCTCAACACTTTTGTGTGTGTTCTGGTGATTGAACCCAGGAGTGCTGTACCTCTGAGCTATACATGCAGCCCTATGTTACTTGTTATTTTGAAACAGGGTCTCACTAAATTACTGCACTTGCCTTGAGCCTGTGATCCTCCTGTCTCAGCCTTATAGACATGCACCAACACACTGGCTTTAAACTCTGTTATTACATACTGGATACTTAAGAATATGCTCATAGTGTAATTCACTTATTCTGCAAAAAGCCCTAAAAGAAGTCAACTATAAAACAATACATTCTAGAGGACATGATGCAGAAAAGCTCATCACTGATGGTAAACTAGTACATCTGGCACTCTTCTTAAGGCAGCACTTAACCAACTAAACTTAAAACTACCAAGATGATGGCTTGTGGGAAGTGTCAGCAGGGTTAGTGGCTCACAAGACATACTATATGACTAGTAAGTCAATTATCAAAGTAAATTATTAATATCACTCATGAGAATCTTTTACTTAACAATACCTTAAAACATGACACTGTATCCACACATATTAGGAGGTATATTCTTTCTTGTTCTTGGTATACTGTGCAGTTTGGGTTTCTCTTTGCTGACATTTATATTAATCATGTATTTTTACTGCCCACACTTAAAAGATACTAAAAGATATGAAAAAATAATTCTCAAAGACTTAAGTCCCAGGAGAGAGACAACATACTATAAATGTCTAGGGGTATGTGCAAAGCACTCTGAGAACAGGAGGTAAACTGATGAACTGTGTGGGAAGAAGGATTTTAAGGTTGATACAGGTGGGGCATGGATACTCAAGTCCCAACTGCCACACTTCCTGGTAAATATTTCTGCTCTATTCAAGTGGCTCACTTTCCCCCAAGGACTTCACCCCTTACATTAAGGGAGTCTACGGAATGTGTTAACACACAATTCTTAACCTCACATAAACTCTGGATCCATATGCCTGCTCTCACAAGTAAAGAGCTTGGGAGTTCTGCCAAGGAAGCATACTCACAAACTACAACTATTAAACTGCTAAATGAAGACAAATCAAAGAATAAAATATATTTTAAAAGTTTATTTGCTCAATTAAAGAGCTTGATTTAAGACCTACTGGTTTCTGTTGTAAAATGCCAATAAGAAAACCCTCACTGATGTCCTGAGGTAGACAAGAACGAAGGAATGCTGGACTATACATACGTTTTGCTTAGAAAACGGCCTCACAAATAGTGAAAACTACTGGCCAAGAATCACGAAAGGACAAAAACCTACAGAGGAAATCTGCCAACTCACCCTCCTCCACAAAACTGCTTTCCCTCTGAAAGTATTTGGCAATTCTAGAGTGGCTGAAAGACTGCACAATGGTTTTGACAAACACCGTGCTAAGAAAATGGGGACTGGAGCCAGCCTTCCAAAGATAGAGCTCTCCACGCTTGTGCTTAAGACCCTAAAAGGAAGAATAAACTACAAGTAAACAGACCAAACTTTGCAGAAACTGAATCCTGCCGTACATTTCTTCAACCTCTGAATGTAGACCAAGGTGATCCTGGGCTGCTAGGGCACAAAACACCTGGCGGAAGCACATGGAAATCTACCAGGGAGGGTGATCCAAACACCCCAAACTATTTCTATAATCAACTCTGCAAATACAACAGGTGTGTCACAGAAAAGATTACACATCTGAAAACCAATAGAACAACAAAAATCACAGATCTACAGACTGCATTTAACAGAGACTTTAAATAACCATGTTTATTATGTTCAAGGAGATAAAAAACAAAAGACTTCTTCACTGAGCCCCACATGCATCTCCTTTAAGATACTCAAAATATCATATAATAAAAATATTTAGCCGGGCATGGTGGCACACGCTTGTAATCCCAGTACTTGGGAAGTGGAGACCGGAGGATCCGGGTTCGCGGCCAGCCTCAGCTCTCTCTCTCTCTCTCTCTCTCCGTCTCTCTCTCTCTCTACTTAGTGAGGCCCTCCGCAACTTCGTGAGACCTGGTTTCAAAATAAAGTATAAAAAATAGGGCCGGGGGTGTAGCGCGGAGGTAGACCGCCCCTGGGTTCAATCCTGGGTACCGCAAAAAAAAAAAAAAAGCCATTAATCTTATATACAACAGGCAGTCAATAAATACTTGTTGAGTACAGAGAGCAACTTACATGTAGGCAAGAAAGTACAGTAGCAATATAACTAGGTCCCAAATACATGGAGATCCACTACGTCAGTATTTGAAAAAGTATCCTGAATTTTAATCTTATCTACCTTTTATTCTTCAGTCAAATACTGTGCGAACTGTCTGACAGGCAGCACTGACAGTGTTTTGATAGATACCTCCCCCAAAAGTGGTACACAGACAAAGTCAGCACGTGACACACTTCTGAGGCTAATGAGACCCAAACAGATGGAATTTATTACAAGTCACGTCAAAGGTCACTTATACAACGTGAGATCAGGAGCTAAGGTAAAATCCTATTCTTGATGTAACGGCGTAAGTTTCTGCTAGCCAGTGAGGATCATCAAAACAGAAAGCAGCTATGCCGCTGCCTGCGCAGTGTGCAGGAAGAAGTTCTCCACTGCAGGGGACTGACTGGACCCTTCTAACAGGACTTTCCCCCAAAGGCAGGAGGGCAATCAATCAGGGTACTGCTTGACAGAAACATCCCTCAGAAATAATGCACTCCATCTGTTTTCATCCTCTGTTCCAAGCAACATCTTGAATTATTACTAATACCTATTCATTAAGAGATCACCCTGTATTGACAAGCCAACCAATCATCAAACTAGACTTGCAAGTAAAAGTCACTTCCTGCTTCAGAGGAACCTCCAACAGACTGGGTTCCTAAGCTAATTCCACAGTGCTTGACGAACTTGGGGGAAAGTGACAGGTTTCTGAAACTGTAATACACAATCTAAAATAACCTACCAATCCGGTATCTATGATACAGGATGAGTCCAACATCACTGAGCCCAACATCCATCTCCTCACCTGTCAAGCAAGTACCTGGTTAGTGCTCAGCAGAATCCCTGATGGGGCATAAATGGCAGTAGGGCAGATGGAGGAGGAAACAGCAAGTAAGGAAAGGTCTACTCTCTAAATCCTAGCAGACCTCTTTTACAATCCATTTGGGATTTAGGGTATAAATAAGACTGTTCTCCAAGAAAAAGCTCGACAACTTGAAAAAGACTGATAATTAAAACTAGTGAACTTTAAAAAAATAAATCTAAATATTTCTTGACTCTTTCCACATATGACTCTATAAAAGGGGCTGGGAATGCCCCAACCACTGAAAGGTTCATGAACTAAAACTCACCTAGAAGCTAAAACTGTAAGCTAAAATTCAAATAATAAAAAATTTAAAGACCAACGAAATTAGCGACTGCCAGGACAGCCATGCATAGGGCCCCAGTGTCAACAGGCAGGGACAACTAGCCAGGCAAGTGAGGCAAGTGCAAGGCAGGTGGGAGAGCAGCGTCCAGAGTGCCCGAGGATTCAAGGCCTGCGATGCACGACTGCCTGACTTTTCCCTACACTGTCAACTTCAGGAGGAGTCGCTCAGGAACAGATTATCTAAAACACGAGATTACTCGTGCCTGCTTTTCCTAACTTCAGCTCATCTTCTGCTTGAGCGCATGCTATCAGTTCACTCTGGACTTCCAATGTACATTTTAAAAGGCTGGTTGAATCCCACTAACAAGAGCTTCCTTCTGCCTCCTTAGAAGATTTCAGGATCCGCCCAGGGGATGAAGTCACCAGAAGCAGCTGCATCCCTGCAAAGGTGGTATGCTACCTACTTACTGAAGAATTACTAACACCGTAAGTCTAGATGATCGTCACACACCAACAAAACTTCCCTACACACAGAAAATGCCCAGATAAGCACTCATCAGTATTAAGCTATTGGTTACATATCTGTCATTCTAAAGTCTACTATTACAAGATGAAGTCGCCCTTAAGTGGTTTTTAATGTCATTAGTATAGTAATATGTAGATGTATGGTGTTATTGTACCTTATTTAATAGTTATATAAGAAGTATTTAGCTGGGGATGGTGGCACACGCCCGTATCCCAGTACTTGGGAGGCTGAGACAGGAGGATTCCAAGTTCGAGGCCAGACTCAGCAACACAGTATGACCCTGTTTCAAAATAAAAAAAGGCTGGGGGTGTAGCTCAGTGGTCCAGTGCTGTTGGGTTCAATCCCCAGTAAACACAGACACACACACACACACATACAGCCTGCTAAATTAAATCAATATGCAAATGACCTACAAAGAGTTTGCATATTTCAAGTGGCATACCACCATTCATGAATGTGATGCAAATACAAAGCAAGCAGCCTGTGGCCACTCCATCTCCTAGCAAGGCTGAAGTGAAATGCCTGCCTCTGGCCCCTCCCATCTCTCTACTCCACACCTTTTTTCCTGTCTTCAGGGCTTTATCTTGGTTGGGTGGCTCTCAGTTCTCTGCTAAGGTATTTATGGACAACTAAGGAACTGGTGTATGATCAATCCCAAGGATTTCTGTATTTAAAAGGACTTCTCGTGACCAATCAACTGGAAATCAGCAATCCTTTCAATAAATGATGTAGGAAGGCTGGGTATAAGATACCAAAGAAGTCAGACCCTTACCTTATACCATATGCAAAAATTAACTCAAAATGAAGCAACACCTAAGAGTAAAAACTACAAAACTCTTCAAGGTAAAAGCTTCAAGACATTGGATTTAGCAATGATTTCTTGGATATGACACCAAGAGCAAAGACAACAAAAGAGAAAGTACATAAATTGTACATTAAGATTTAAAACTAGGCCGGGTATGGTGGCGCACAAGGCTGAGACAGGAGGATCACAGGTTCAAGGCTAGCCTCAGCTACTTGGTAAGACCCTGTTTCAAAATAAAAAATATAAAAGGGCTGCAGTGTAGCTTGGAGATAGAATGCCTAATCCCCAGTACCATACACACACACACAATTCTAAAACTAGTTGGATGTGGTGGCCCACACCAATAATCCTAGTACTTGAGAGGCTGACAAGAAGACTGCAGGTTCAAGCCAGTACGTGGTAACTTAGCAAGACCCTGTTTCAAAATAATAAAAAAAGCTGGGGGTATAGGTCAGAGGTAGAACCCTGCCTAGGTTCAATTCCCAGTCCCCCACCCCCATACACAAATGATTTAAGACCTCGATGTGCATCAAAGGACATAATAGGGAGCTAGTGTGTAGCCCAGTGGTAGAGCACTTGCCTAGTATGCACGAGGCCCTGGGTTCAATCCCCAGCACCACCGAAAAGAAAAAACAAGAGAAAGGAAACAACTGTGAAAAGGCAACCTAAAGAATGGGAGAAAATATCTGCAAATCATATGTCTGATATGGGATTAATACACAGCACATTTTAAAAACTACAATTTAACATTAAAAACACAACTCAGGCCGGGCGTGGTGGCGCACGCTTGTAATCCCAGTACTTTGGGAGGCGGAAACCGGAGGATCCGGGTTCGTGGCCAACCTCAGCGCGCATGCGCGCGCATGATCGATCAATCAGTCGATCTATCTCTCTCTCCTCTCTCTCTCTCTCTCTCTCTACCTAGCGAGGCCCTCCGCAACTTCGTGAGACCCGGTTTCAAAAATAAAGTATAAAAAATAGGGCCGGGGGCATAGCACGGAGGTAGAACGCCCCTGCGTTCAATCCCCGGTACCGCAAAAAAAAAAAAAAAAAAAAAAAAAAACCACAACTCAGAGCTAGGCGTGGTGGCACCATGCCTGTAATCCCAGTGCTTAGGAGGCTGGGACAGGAGGATCACAGGTTCAAGACTAGCCTCAGCAACCAAACAAGACCGTGTTTCAAAATAAAAAATAAAAGCCAGGCATGAGGGCGCATGCTTGTCATCCCAGTACTTGGGAGGCTGAGACGGGGGATTGCAGGTTCGCAGCCAGCCTCAGCAACTTGTGAGGTCCTCAGCAACTTAGTGAGACCCTGTTTCAAAATAAAGAATAAAATAGGGCTGGGGGTATAGCTCGGAGATAGAATGCCCCTGGGTTCAATCCCCAGTACAACCAATCAATCAATCAACCAATCAATCAATAAATCAGTAAATAAAATAAAAAATAAAAAGGGCTGGGGGTGTAGTTCAGAGGTAGAGTGCCTCTGGGTTCAATTCACAAAACAAAAACAAACCAAAACAAAAAACCAAAAACAGGGTCTTGCTAAATTGCTGAGATTGGCTTCAAACCTGTGATCCTCCTGTCTCAGCCTTGCAAGTACTGGGATTACATGCATGCAACACTATATGTCATATACATATTTTCTTTTGATACTGGGGATTGAACCCAGAGGCATTCTACCTCTGAGCTACAACCTCAGCCCTATTTTATTTTTTATTTTGAAACAGGTTCTCATTAAGTTGCAGAGGGCCTCGCTAAATTGCTGAGGCTGGCCAAGAACCTGTGATCCTCCTGTCTCAGCCTCCCAAGTACTGAAATTACAGGCATGTACCACCGCGCCCAGCCTTATCATGTTTTTAAACAAACAAAAACCAGCAGTTTTTAAGATGGTATGACAAGAAAATGCTGCATTCTTCAAGACAATAAAAGTCTAACAGTAACAGTTTTATTCAGTACACTATACTTGACTAACATTTTATTGCTAAGAAACTGGGAATTCTGCCCAGAATGGTGGCTCATGCTTATAATCCCAGTACTTGGGAGGGTGAGACAGGAGGATCTCAGGTTCGCAGCCAGCCTTAGCAATTTGTGAGGCCCTCTGCAACTTAGTGAGACCCTGTTTCAAAATAAAGAATAAAAAATTGGGCTAGGGGTAGATCTCAGAGGTAGAATGCCCCTGGCTTCAATCCCCAGTAAAACACACACACACACACACACACACACACACACACACACACGGAAACTGGGAATTCTAAGAATTTAATCTTTAAGTGAAAATCAGAAATAAGATTTTCAACTGGGCATAAACAACAGACAAATGAGTATTAACCTCTAAAATCATAAAAACTTGAACAATGTTAGTAACTTCCTCTCAAGTGCTAAAATTCAAAACAGCAATTAAGCTACTAAAACATTTTGCAATTCTAAGGACAAATATGTCAACATTTCCAACTCACCCACAAAAATCTTACTCATAGATTTAGCATCATTTCACTTATCAATAGTGAATAACTGTCTAGATCTAAAAACACAAATTCACAAAGAAATACCAAAATCAAACCTTTCACAAACTTATTTAACTTTTACTTTTTTTTTTTTGCGGTACCGGGGATTGAACCCAGGGGCATTTTACCTCCAAGCTACACCCCCGGCCCTATTTTTTTATACTTTTTATTTTTAGTTATTTATTTTTACAGTACCGGGGATTGAACCCAGGGGCGTTTTATCCCTGAGCTACACCCCCGGCCCTATTTTTTTTATACTTTATTTTGAAACCGGGTCTCGCGAAGTTGCAGAGGGCCTCTCTAAGTAGCTGAGGCTGGCCTTGAGCCCGGATCCTCTGGTCTCCGCCTCCCAAGTACTGGGATTATAAGCGTGTGCCACCAGCGCCACCACGCCCGGCTTTATTTAACTTTTAAAATACCAAAAAGTATAGTTTATAATCCAACCTGCAACAAAACATCTAAATAGGACATTTGACTCAAATGACTATAACACAGTTTTTAAGTATTATTGTATAATAAAAGAAAACATTAGCCAGGCGTGGTGGTGCACGCTTGTAATCCCAGTACTTGGGAGGCAGAGACCAGAGGATCCAGGTTTGCGGCCAGCCTCAGCTACTTAGTGAGGCCCTCTGCAACTTAGTGAGACCCGGTTTCAAAATAAAGTATAAAAAATAGGGCCAGGGGTGTAGCTCGGAGGTAGAACGCCCCTGGGTTCAATCCCTGGTACTGCAAAAAAAAAAAAAAAAAAGAAAACATTATAAATTCTCAATAGAAAGCAACCCTTTTATACAAATATACTCAAACCAGGCGAGGTGGCACACACCAGTAATCCCAGTACTTGAGAAACTGAGACAGGAGGATCGCAGGTTTGAGGACAGCTTCAGCAACATAGTGAGACTCTCAGCAACCTAGTGAGACATTTTAAAATGGCTGGGGGTATAGCTAGGAGGTAGAATGCCCCTGGGTCCAATCCCCAGTATCACAAAACAAACAAACAAAAAACCTGTAATTCTTGAGCTCTGTGAATCATTCTAGCCAATCAGCAACCCTCAGGAAGTCTTGGGAACTCAGAAGCTGGAGTCAGCTGATCAGAAGTGCGGGACACCGGAGGGGGACTGGCATCTGAAGTGAAGAGTGTGTTGTAGACTAGGCCTTGGCATGTGGCGTCTGACCTAACTCTGGGTAGCTGGTTCCAGAATTACACAGCAGCGATAAAGGAGAGTACACTGCCCTTCTTCTCTTCCAAGGACTCTTGCTGAGAATTAAACAAGAATTGAGTGAAAGCACTTTGTGTGTATGTGGTACTGAGGACTGAACAGGGCTGCTCTACCCCTGGGGTCTACCCTGAGCCCTATTTTATTTTGAAACAGGGTCTCACTAAGTTGCTGAGTCTTGCTAAGTTACTGAGGTTGGCCATGAACCTGCGACCCTCCTGTCTCAGTCTCCCAAGTACTGGGATTACAGGTGAATGCCACTGCATCTGGCTCCCAGCCCTCTTTTGATTTTGAGACAAGGTCTCATTAAATACCCAGAATGGCCTCAAACTTACAATCCTCCAGTTTCAGCCTCCCAAGTACTGGGATTATAGGCATGTGCCAAGGCACCTGGCAAAAGTACTCTTTAGCCAGGTGTGGTGGCGCACGCCTATAATCCCAGTAATTGGGAGGCACAGACAGGAAGATCACAGGTTCGAGGACAGCCTCAGCAACTTAGTGAGGCTCTCATCAATTTAGGGGGTCCCTGTTTCCAAATAAAAAATAAAACAGGCCAGGCGTGGTGGCACACGCTTGTAATCCCAGTACTTTGGGAGGCGGAGACCGGAGGATCTGGGTTCACAGCCAGCCTCAGCTCTCTCTCGCGCTCGCTCTAGCTCTCTCTCGCTCTCTCTTTACCTAGTGAGGCCCTCCGCAACTTCGTGAGACCCAGTTTCAAAATAAAGTATAAAAAAATAGGGCCGGGGGTGTAGCGAGAAGGTAGAACGCTCCTGGGTTCAATCCCCGGTACCGCAAAAAAAAATAAATAAATAAAACAGGGCTGGGGGTGTAGTAGCCGCACCCTTTAAAGTATAAAACATATAAAAAGACAGTTTCTTTTGCTTTTTGGTTATGCTCCTTGAAATATTATAGAACTTATTAAAATATTTTTAGAATTCAAGATTATCCAGCTTCAACTGTCCAGGTTAAAAAAAAGGATTAAAATGGAATCAGGATTGTCCAAGTTAAAAAGAAAAGGCCAGGCGTGGTGGCGCACGCTTGTAATCCCAGTACTTTGGGAGGCGGAGACTGAGGATCCGGGTTCACGGCCAGCCTCAGCTCTCTCTCTTTCTCTCTCTCTCTCTACTTAGTGAGGCCCTCCACAACTTCGTGAGACCCGGTTTCAAAATAAAGCATAAAAAATAGGGCCGGGGGTGTAGTGTGGAGGTACAACGCCCCTGGGTTCAACCCCTGGTACCGCAAAAAGAAAGAAAGAAAGAAAGAGAGAGAGAGAGAGAGAGAGAGAGAAAGAGAGAGAGAGAGAGAGAGAGAAAGAAAGAAAGAAAGAAAAGAAAGAAAGGAAAGAAAGAAAAGAAAAGAAAGAAAGAAAGAGAAAGAAAGAAAGAAAGAAAAGAAAAGAAGAAAAAAAAGCCTTAAAATAAAGAACCAACCAACAAGTCCTTAATAAACTTTTTTTTTGCAGTACTGGGGATTGAACCCAGAGGCATTGTACCTCCAAGCTACACCCCCAGCCCTATTTTTTATTCTTTATTTTGAAACAGGGTATAAGTTGCAGAGGAGAACTTACTAGAAGAGTAAAAGTCAAGCCAGGCATGGTGGCACACGCTTGTTTTTTTGTTTTTTGTTTTTTTGCGGTACTGGGGATTGAACCCAGGGGCATTCTACCTCCGAGCTACACCCCCAGCCCTATTTTTTATTCTTTATGTTTGAAACAGGGTCTCACTAAGTTGTGAAAGGTCCTTACTAAGTAGCTGAGGCTAGCCTCGAACCTGCGATCCTCCTGTCTCAGCCTCCCAAGTACTGGGATTACAGGCGTGCGCCTCACTTGTAATCCCAGTACTTGGGAGGCTGAGACAGGAGGATCGCAGGTTTGAGGATAGCCTCAGCAAGTAGCGAGATTCTCATCAACCTAGCAAGACCCTGTTTCAAAAATAAAAATAAAAATAGGGCTGGGGGTGCAGCTCAGCGATACAATGCCCCTGGGTTCTATCCCCAGTACTACAAAAAAAAAAAAAAAGAAGCAAAATTCAAAACTTGAAGAAAAGCATTTAAAGAAACTAATAATCTAAATTATAATCTCACCTCCATAATTCAGACTAGCATCTAAGAGATAAAAATTAAGTCCATTCTTAGTAATAGAAAATGTTAATATGTGGTCATTATTTTGTGTCTGAACCTCCAAAATTTCCTCTGAAGTCTTGGGTTTGATCAGGAATGACAGAAGCTAGTAAGCAACATTTTGGCTACTCGTGTTCTGGGCTCAAGTGCAAACTACTCATATCATAGTCAATTTTTTTTATCCTGGACTGTCCCAACTTAATATTTTTTTATTTTTTTGTGGTACCAGGGAATAAACCCAGCGGCATTCAACCTCTGAGCTATACCCCAAGTCCTATTTGATTTTTTATTTGGAAACAGGGTCTAAGTTGTGGAGGGCCTTGCTAAGTTGCTGAGGCTGTCCTCAAAACTTTGATCCGCCTGTCTCAGCCTCCCAAGTACTGGGATTACAGGCATGTGCCACCACACCTGGCTCTTACTTAATCTTTTAATTCAAGCCTAAAACCATGGAACCAAAGTGGCCTTTACAAGGGTTCTCAAACCATCCTACCTGCCTGCATGAGAAAGCATAATTGCTAATTGCATTATAAATAAAGGGCAAACATTTCTCTACTCATTTCCAATGATTAAAACAATTCGAGACTTTAAATCACAATTGTATGAGAATACACAGTTCAGTTCTCTGCCCTCTTGAAAATGAAATACCAGGTACTGGTCTTTCCATGGGTGACTCACAGGATAGTAAGTCGTGGAAAGAAAAAGAATACCTTTAGAGTAACAGATTAACTCAGGTGCTAGTCCTTTCTCTCCTCATTAGTTGACTGACTCTCTGGGTCTCATTTTCCTCCAGTAAAACGTAAGGGCATGGACAGAAGCTGTAAGATTCTTTCTAGCTCTAGCATTCTGAATCTACTCGAGGGTTAAGTCAACAACTTATCATTTAGAGATTCTTACAAAGTTTTGAAAGTAGATGTCAAAAAATCATTAAAACTTCTGTCAGCCGGGTGTGGTGGTGCACGCCTATAATCCCAGTACTTGGGAGGCTGAGACAGGAGGATCACAGGGCCATGGCCAGTCTCAGCAACTTAGTGAGACCCTGTTTCAAAATAAAAAATAGGGCTGGGGGGTGTAGCTTGGAGGTAGAATGCCCCTGGGTTCAATCCCCAGTACCAGACAAAAAACCAAACACACACAAAAAAACAAAAAACACATGTAAACATTCCACCAATGTTTTATTTATAAAAAAATAAAGGTTTGTTCTGTAATCAGAAGCTTATCATTAATAATTTTTGTTTACTTGCTACCTAAAACTTATTTAGCATTCTGCAAATTTAAAGATATCTGTTTTCTTAAGTCTGATGTATCACATTCATTATATGCAAAATTTTTTCAATCTATTTACAAAGTAGATGTACTGTGACATGTATGATGCTTTGATTTTTATAGGCTTTTTAATAAATGATTTTGCATATAATCAACCTAATAAAATGTCTGACATAACAAATATGTAGGCATTTAAGTAGAGTAGTTTAAAAAAACTAGCCATAAATGACAATGACATCGGTAGTTGAGGACCACATCCTCACAAGTCGTGTGATAAGACGGCAGGCTGCCAAACAGAAGTCTTGTTATTTTTAATGTAGCTCATAGAAGAGTGGTGATGACCCTGGGCGGCACAATCAGGTGGAACTGGGTAAAAGCCTGGCTTCTTCCCACCTGTGCGTCCCAGCCAAGCAACATCACCTCTGTCACTCTGTCTTTATAACTGCCTACCTTGTGCGGTGTGGTGAATATTACGTGAAGCATCACACTGAACAAAGAGCACATCACAGAATAAATGTTTAACAACTGAGCAATTATGATTAAACCCTCAACACGTACACAGACAAGCAGTAACTCATTTTTTTTTAAAGTTTAACACCCAGCCAGGTGTGGTGGCGCACACCTGTAATCCCAGTACTTGGAAGGCTGAGACAGGAGGATCACAGGTTTGAGGATGGCCTCAGCAAGTAGTGAGACTCTCATCAACCTAGCAAGACCCTGTTTCAAAATAAGAAATAAAATTGGGCTGGGGAGGTAGAATGCCTCTGGATTCAATCCCCAGTACCACAATAAATAAATAAATAAAAATAAATATAGTTTAAGGTCCAAAGTTTAGGATCCTATTCTTGGAAGTTCAGACTGAGAAATAAGATGTTACTACAGACAGGCATTTTACTAAGGATAAGTGGACCAAGTAAAAATAACTGGTATTATGCAAGTGTAATTGCCAAAGGCAGAAGAATCTTAGTTTACAAGAATAACGAAAATTGCATTAGCTCAAAAGGTCTATTATTACAAAGTCACTGTCTCCATAAATTCTTTCCTATTTCTATACAGGCCAAAGGAAAAACCAATAGCACTATGAAAAGAACAGAAAGGTAAAAGAAGATACAGTACAACGGGGTTGCTTTAAGCTCCAATTCAGAACCAAATACAACTTGGGGAGCATAATGAAAGAAGGCTGAAACTCAACAAACTAAAGATGAGACACATCTCCTCCATCCAGAATGCTACGAGACTTTCCTACCCACGACAGGAAGCCTCTGTGAGTCCTTTCATCACCCCAATCACAGCGCCAGTGGCACTTTAAAGGACATACATGAAAGCCACTCTGGTGGGTGGCTGTTGAGGTAATCACTCTTAGCATCTTCCACAGATTGGGGAACGAAAAACCTGGCTTAAACAGTAACTCCAAACACAGGTCACTATTCTCAGCAGTTTGCTTTTTAATTTGCTCTAGACAAACACAAAATCTATTTATTTTATTTATTTTTTATTTATTTTTTTTGCGGTACTGGGGATTGAACCCAGGGGCGTTCTACCTCCGAGCTACACCCCTGGCCCTATTTTTAATACTTCACTTTGAAACCGGGTCTCACGAAGTTGCGGAGGCTGGCCGCAAACCCGGATCCCCGGGTCTCCACCTCCCAAGTACTGGAATTACAAGCATGTGCCACCACACCTGGCCTAAATCTATTTATTTTAAAAAAGAACTGCATAGAAAAAAGTTTGGGAGCTAACAAAAATTCAACAAAAAGTAAAAAATGTAACGATCAATGACTTTACCTATATCTCATGCCAAAACAGATTAGAGTCAATACTCTAATTTCAAATAGTTTTTTAAAAATATAAAATAAGCTGGGCATGGTGGCGCACGCTTGTAATCCCAGTACTTGGGAGGCTGAAACTGGAGGATCTGGGTCTGCGGCCAGTCTTAGCTAGTTAGTGAGGCCCTCCACAATTTAGTGAGACCCTGTTTCAAAATAAAAAATAAAAAAAATAGGGCTAGGGGTGTAGCTCGGAGGTAGAATGCTCCCGGGTTCAATCCCCAGTACCACACACACAAAAAAATTTATATATAATAACCCTGACCTAAGCACTTTACATGTATTGATTCAATTATACCCACTGTAATCCTAAGAGGTAGGTATTATTAGTCATCCTACAGATGCGCAAACGGAGACACCGAGTTATTAACTTGCCCAGGACTGCCCATACAGTCAGTACATTTAGGCAGAAGCCAGGATTCTGACTCAGGTTGTCTGATTCCAGAACCAATACTCAAATCGACGATACATTCATTCATTACCAAGCTGTACTAAGAACCTACTATATACCAGGCGCAGCTCTAAGCAGTGACCCAATCAGACGAGACCTCTGCCCTCTAGCTGGGAACAGGGAGCAAACAAGTCTAATGGCAGAAATAAGTGAACAGTGTATCACTACCTAGTAATCAGTGCTAGGGAGAAAGAACTAAATCGTCAAGAGACAGAGGGAGAGGCTGGCTTCTATTTCAAGGGTCAGGGACGACCTCTCTAAGGTGAGGACATCTGGGCAGCAAACATGAGATGTGCACAGCTGTGACCATCTAGAGGAAGGGGTGATCCAGCTAAAGGAGCAGCAAGGACAGCATCCCAAGGTAGAAACAGTTTGTGTAAGAACCAGGGGGGTGGGGTCGGGCAACTAAGAGTCCCGGGGCAAGACCTGAGGTTAGAAGTACCACTGATGAGCTCTGATGGGTGGGGTCCCCATCTGGGCTTGGACTCAAGTCTATGTGTAACAGGAAACTTTTGGAGGATTTTGAGCAAGAAAATGAGAATCTTAATTTGTTCTTTAAAAAAAACCACTATTTATATGGGGAACAGTCAGGGAGCAAGAGAAATAAGAATACTATTTCAAAGTCACAGCTGGGAGTGGTGGTGCACGCTTGTAATCTCAGTACTTGGGAGGCTGAGACCGGAGACTCTGGGTTCGTGGCTAACCTCAGCTACTTAGTGAGGCCCTCTGCAACTTAGTGAGACCCTGCTTCAAAATAAAGAATTAAAAAAAAATAGGGCTGGGGGTGTAGCTCGGAGGTAGAATGCCCCTGGGTTCAATCCCCAGTACCGTAAAAACAAAAACAAAAAAACAAAGTCACTATTGGAACAGTCCAAGCAAGAGACACTACAACTTGGACTAGGATTCATGCATGGCTTATAAGCAGATGAGATACTCAAAGAACCTACATGTTCACTGTCTCTAAAAAGACTTACTACCCCTCCTCTCCTCATACTGCCTCTGGAGTTGCATTTGGAAAAAAATCAGATTCTTTTTAAATACCATATTAATGACTCAGTTGGTGCTATTATAGGAAGAGAAAAAATAAAAAGTAGGCCTTTCCTTCATTTGTAAATGTTCTGTTTAATCTACCCTGTGATTTATAACGTAGCACATATACCCATACACTGAGAATCAGTAACGTACTTTAGTCTAGAACTCCATTTATTTGGAAACAATAGGTAGCTAAAACCTCCTGTAATTAGTTTTCCTCCCATGCTTTGTCTCCAGCACAGCCTGGCTTATTCCAGATAGTAAACCAAAATAAAGGGGTATACCAAAGAAGTATTTATTGATTGCCCACTGGGTTTCACCAGATGTCTTACATTTATGAACTCATTTAATCCTCAGGTACCCGAAGTAGAAAATGATGTCTTCATTCTACGAATGAGAAAAGAAAAGAAAAAAAAAATCAAAGATATTACTAACTTAACTTGTCCAAGTCACACCTAATAATTGCCAGAGGCCAAACACAAATCTACAAGTTCTTGTCTTTCTACTACAGCAGCTATCAAGCATATATACAAGTAATTACTGTAACTTCGTATTAACAATAACTATACTGTTGCTGAGGACAGGGTTTCCTTAATTCTCTTACACAAAATTTGAGTTTTGAGTAGGGGTGGGGAATGGAGTGATCTTATATATTCAAACATGTTATTTTGAAAAATGATATTTTCTGCTGGGCATGGTGGTGGACGCCTATAATCCCAAGTACTTGGGAGGCTGAGACCGGAGGACCTGTGTTCGCAGCCAGCCTCAGCTACTTAGTGAGGCCCTCTGCAACTTACTGAGACCCTGTTTCAAAATAAAGAAAAAAAAATCGGGCTGGGGGTGTAGCTCAGAGGTAGAATGCCTCTGGGTTCAATCCCCAGTACCGCAAAAAAAAAAAAAAGAAAAATGATATTTTCTACTTGAGGGTATATGGACATGAACCCTACAAGAGAAATTCCCACCTTAGAAAAAACTTAACATATTGTTTACCATAAAACGGGGGTAAAGTTCTATGGCAAAAGACAGGAGTTTGGTAGACAGGCTTTAAAGGGCCTACAAAACAGAGAAGAAGAGGATGGGGTAAGAAGATAATCATCAGGACACATGGAGAATGTCAAACGAGTGGTGGATTCCTGGGAAAGGGGCTTTCGGTGAGCGTCCAAGTGTCCAGCACAGGGGCAGAAGTGGTGAAGGATGACCGGCCAGCAGCATGCCACAGGCACAGTCAAGGGTGTATGGCAGAGCCTAAGTTTGGAGAGCAGGTACAGGTTGGGTTACTGGGTACTCCATAGGAAGAACCAAGGTCACGTATGTCTCACCCTAAGGAGAAAATGCCTTATTCTCGGAGTCCAGAGAAGCAGAGAAACCAGACAGATACAAAAAATTAAGAGTTGCTACATAAAGTCCTACTAGTTGCAAGCCCTTTCCAGGGGCATGCTCCGTGTGCATCTCACCTGCAGGCTACCATTTCTACTTAGTACACGGCCTGAGAAGCCATGGAGGTAAAGACAGAACGGCACCGATGCCGTCTGTCATCTGTCTCAAACAAGGGGGAGTCAATTCAGGAGCGTATGTTAAGGTCACTGCCTTCCACGCCGGGGCGAGGCAGGAAGAGCTGGGCGCACCCGGAGCAATGGCTCCCTCCGTCCCCCCGGGGCTGAGTCGCGCGTGTGCAAGCGGACAGTGCGCGGCGTGCCCTGCACACTCGGGGCCGGGCCGGCACCGGGAGCAGCGAGTTGAGCAGCACCGCCGGCGGGACTCGGGCCCGGCCAGACCCAGGCCCGCGACGTGCTGCGGCGCCGGCGGAATGAATGGCGCGGGAAGGAGTTGGCGGGCCGCGGCGGGCGGGCGGGGGTCGGCGGCCGCGCCACGGCGGCGGGAGGCGGAGGGCACGCGTTACATAACCGGCGCCACGCCGAGGGCGGCCAGGCCGCGACCGCACGACACCCGCCGCCACCACCGGCCCGCGGCTCCCGGGACGCGTCCGCCGCGCAGCGCCGCGCCGCGCCGCCTCCCCTCCCCCACCGCGGCCCGCGCTCACCTTCCGCGCGGCCCGGCCACCATGCCCGGGGGCCGCCGCCGCCGTCGCCGCCGCCGCCGCGCAGGGCCTCGCCGGGCCGGGACGAGCGCCGGGAAGACAGTCGCTCCGATGCGCCGCGGCCCACGCTCCCCACAG
>PVJS01028655.1:0-25352 GCA_004027185.1 Glis glis | reverse complement strand
GGAAGGAGGGAGAGAGAGAGAGAGAGAGAGAGAGAGAGAGAGAGAGAGAGAGGACGCTGGCTGCAAACCCAGATCCTCCAGTCTCTGCCTCCCAAAGTACTGGGATTACAAGCGTGTGCCACCATGCCGGGTTCAAGCCTGCTTTTGATGTAATAATTCTGATAGAAAAGTAAAGAACTGAGAGAAATACATTCCTGCTGTAGACATCTAACTCTGTGGGTACTGATGTCTTCTTAGCTCATTCAGTGTGATTCAAAAATAGCAAACCTAGGTTTGTTATTGTGTTTCTGTCGTGGCATATCTTTTCCTTTCTTTAAAAGCATAATTTTAAAAGATAATTAAGGCTTTTTAATTTTTATTCTTGATTATTTTTACAGAAAAGAAAATAAAAAAGAAGAAACGCGTATGAGAGAATCATAAATCACGTGATGAAATCCCACTCCTGGATCTAGTGCTGACATGAACTTTTGTTAAACACTTTTTGAAGAGGCCTTTGTGGTGCATTTTTAGTTATGGACTGTATGAATTTTACTATCTGGTTCTTGCTGTCATCTAGATATCCTTCATCAAGATACGTAGTCTCTACACAAAATGCTGTTGAGAGTAGATTAGAAAACCTATGAACAATAATTCTTTCTCAGACCAAAAGTAGTATGGTAGAAGAATTTCTTTATACTTGGGACATTTTTTTTAAAACTTGAGATACCAGAGTCAAACTTTGTCCTGTACATTTTTTTTTTCACAATTGTTACTCTGTAGAGGGAGAAGAAACCCCCTCCTGCACCTTTCTCCTCTCCTGCTCTACTTCTCATGATTTGGTTACTTAGTTTCCTGCCTATTGAACGACCTCTACCCTCCTCTCTCCTATTTCCACAAGACCATGACATCATGTACTTTAGTAAAACTTAGTTGATAGAACATCCCATGCCTTCATAAATTATTTTCTTTATCCCAAGTTCCTGTTTGCTTTATGAAAAATCATAACTATTATTCAAAATTAAGCATTAGTAATTAAAATAGTTAATATTTATTGAGTGGTTGCAATGCCTCAGAGCCTTTTCCAGCACTTTTTCTATGCATTGAGTCATTTAATCCTCACAACAAACCTTTGAGTTAGGTATATTATTATCTCCTTTCTTCACTAAAGGGATTTGACGCACTGCAAGTTTGAATGACTTGTCCAAGGTCATGCAGCTAGGGTATGGGGCTCAGCTAAGACCTGTAGTCAGACTACCTGCCTCCAAAACTTGTGCCCTCAACAGCTAGTATTAAAAAAGTAAAGCAAAGCAAAGCAAAACCCTTAACTTGATAAAACGTCTTTGATTCCACAGGCCAAGGCCTGTTGCTAGTCCCATGGAACCTTCTTTTTGTACCTTAAATACACTCTGGTGGTGTTTTCTCTCTGCATTGTGTGTATCAGGCTCTGTCTGAATGCCATTGCTTCAGATTTTTATTTTTTATATTTAATCATTGTCTTCTCGGTTCTCAGTATATACCACCTGGTGTTAAAATCTGAGTGGGAAAGGTTACCTGATTTAATGAAAAAAATAATTGAATGAGTGTAAGAAACATTATCAATAAGAAGCAAGATTTGAGCCCATACACCACTATTGTGGAGGATAAAAAGAAAAGTTGTACTGATGGTAATTACTACTTAGGGGAAAGTCAGAAAAAAAAAATCATGATGTAGTGCCTACTGTTAGAAAGAAATCCTCTTCACTACTCTGAATAGAAGGCATAGCTCTCCTTTTTATTTATATATCAGATACAACACAGGGAAGTAGAAAGAATCTTTTACAACCTCATTATGTGGTTTTGTAAATACAGATAAACCTGATATGCTTATCTAGTGGCAAGAAACTTCTAATATAATAAAAGAAGTATAGTTTCTCTAGCTAGCAGCTACCTTTATTGCGACTTTTCGCATCTTTTTTACTTTTGCCTAGTAGGCTGTTTTTCAGTAGATTTTATTATAAACATTGCAGCACAACCGGGCGTGGTGGCACACGCTTGTAATCCCAGTACTTGGGAGGCTGAAACTGGAGGATCCGGGTTTGCGGCCAGCCTCAGCTACTTAGTGAGGCCCTCCACAACTTAGTGAGACCCTGTTTCAAAATAAAGATTAAAAAATAGGGCCGGGGGTGTAGCTCAAAGGTAGAATGTCCCTGGGTTCAATCCTTGGTACTGCAAAAAAAAAAAAAAAATTGCAGCACTCACTGCTACATATTTTCCCCCATTTTATTGTCCTGTGTCCTGCATGATCCTTTGGCCTTTTCACTGTTCACTGTTTTTGTTTTGTGTGTGTGTTAATGGGGATTGAACTCAGGGGTGTTTTACCTCTGAGCTATCCCCCAGCCCTATTTTTTTTTTCTTTTTTTGAAACAGGGTCTTGCTAAGTTGCTGAGATTCTCCCTAAGTTGCTAAGGCTGGCCTCAAACATGAGATCCTCCTGTTTCAGCCTTTCAAGTACTGGGATTACAGGCCTGTGACACCAAGCCTGGCTTCACTGTTCGCTGTTGACACACTGGCCTGAAGGCTCATCCTCAGTTGTCCTGTGGCTCATTCCCTTGCCTTCTGCTCTTCAGGAGTGATCCTCTCAGAGGTCCACCCTTACCCACCATATTTAAACTCACACCACCATGACACTTTCCATCTCTTCTGTTTTAATTTTCTCAATAATACTCACATGTAATCTACTATATAGCGTAATTGCTTATTATGCTTACGTGTCTTGACCACTAGAATGGAAATCATACAAGAGCAGGGATTTGTTTATTCCTAGAAACCCAGAACCTATAACAGTGTCTGATACAGTAGGTATTCAAATAGTTGATGTGCGAATGAGGTAGCAAAGACCTCAGGATCTAGTTTCCTTTAGAGAGCTGCCTGACCCAAAATGATTGTGTTAAAATAATGTTTTGGGAAGCTGGGATCTCAGCTTCAAGGACAGCCTCAGCAACTTAGTGAGACCGTCAGCAACCTAGTGAGACCCTGTCCCAAAATAAAAATAAAAAGGACTGGGGGTGTAACTCGGAGGTAGAATGCCCATGGATTCAATTCCAGTGCCAAACCAAACCAAACAACAACAAATAGCTTGGGAAGAGCTGTTTGAAATATGCAAGTGTCAGATAATGAGTGGGGGCAGGGATATAACATAATGGGTGGGGGCAGGGATACACCTCTGTGTTGACCCTTAGCAGATCCATTGCCTGAGTTCCATTACTTGGTAAAATCAGTTTTTGTCTCAGAGACATTAGCAAAAAATAAGGCATGCTCGGTACCATGACCTACAGGCCCTGCATGAGTGGCCGAGGCTACCTTACTGCCTCATCTCATTCCACATGAAGGAATGACATAATTTTTCATTACCTGTTTTTTTCTATGATTATTTAACATAATATATATGTACAGATCTAGGTGAAGACTTCATTCCTAGAAGGAGCATGGTCTTCTTCAAATTGAACTGGAATTACCTGCTTAACAAAGTAGAAAATACATTTTTACAAAATACACTGGAAGTGAAATGCTGTTGACACAATCCAGTTAGCTGGTCTTTTGATTGATGATTGAGGAGCAAATCCTAAGAATCAGAGATAACTGAAAAGAAATTAATTTAGCATAATAACTTGGTTTGTATGTTTTTGTCTATTGGAATAATTGTTTGGGCTTTTTGTATCTTTTACATTATTTATTTCAAGCATATTTTTCTACATTAGGGTGCAACCTGTCAAAATGTTTATGTGTTGAAAAATATCACTTGTTAATACAGTATGAAAACTAAGGAATAAATATGTTTTTGATTTATTTGTTGGTGTCATATTAATGGATAACTCTCCTTGGAAAGCTGGAGAGGACACTGAATTTTTGGAAACATATATTATATACCTAACCATATGAACATATGACAAGTGTGCACTGTATTTTTATAAAGATGTATCTAGACACTACATGTTTTAAAATATGTTATTAAAAACATTAGTAGGCTTGTGTTGTTCTTTCTGTATTATAGTATATGAATACTGCATAGATGATATTAGATGGAACAAGAATTTCTTTTTCTGAGAATTAAGCCATAATTCCGTAAGGAGATTGATTTTATGATTACAGTTTTTCCATTTCCAGTTTTTCATTGTTCATTTTTCACACTTTGGCAAGCTAATCTTTAGCATCAGCCAAAATTTTACTTGGATATTTATTATAAATTGCCTTACTTGATGAGTGAGAAAACTTTTTTACCTGGCTAATTTTAGTTGGATGAAATAACTGATTTTCCTTTAGTTCATTTTTTATCCTATAAAATGATATGTTAATAAGTGAGGAAAAATCAATCATAATCTAGCAAAGTGCAATCATTCCTGCTTAGCATTTATAAAAAGCAGGATGGAGAACACTCAACTTATTTTATTGTTCATTGACCATTGCTATGTTATTTTAATGAATCAAACTCATAAAAGCTATAAGCATGTATGGAACTTATTTCAGAGGTTGTGTAAATATTTCATAAGCCTTAGAAGTTATAAGTTCCTAAAAATGCCCTAAATATTCTGGTGACATCATTTGATTAGTTTTCTGACAAGTTATCAAAGTAAAACTGTCAATAATATTCCTAGTAGTAACAATGATGTGCAGATAGTATCCATTCTTTTCTTTCGGTAAACTTCACATACAGAAATGTAATTAAATATTTTATTTAACTTTGCATGATATTTGTTTTCTAAAAATTAATCTATGGAATAAATTCTGTGAGATTTCATTAACTTGCAAGATTCCTTTCAGTAGTATGACTAAAGCTGTTATTGCAATGTTTAGATAATTTGAATCTCATATAAATCAAGAAACTTCTATTAAATGCTAACAAGCAATAGCAGAAATTTTGCTTTTGGAAAAATGTATTCTTTGCAAAAATCAAAGTTATTTCACTTGAATACATTTCCATTATAAAAGATTAAGATACTCACAAGATACAGGAAAATATGAGCATGTCCCTCTTACACCCGCTTTTTAGAGGTAAAATCTGTTAATAATTTAGTATGCATGATTCCAGCACAAAACTCCAACCACTTTCAAACATGTGCAAATCTTAATTTTAGTTAAAAATTTAAAAAAAAATTGGATCATAGTGTACATTCTTTTAACTTGGGTTGGAGGAGATCAACATTCTTTGGAATTAGAGAGATTTGCTTGTGCAGCTGAAGCTTCAGTCTTTCTTTGGTCAAATCTACCCAAGTAATTACCACTACTGCCCATAGGCAGCACTTCTTCTAGCATTTCCTTTGCATGGCACTTCTGAAGAATGGCAAATATGTTTCCAAGGGTCTAGAATAATTGTTTAAAGTCAGTTTGTTCATCAAGCCAGGGATGTGGCTTAAAAAAAAAACAGGAATCTTTTTTTCTTCTACTGGTGTTTTCCAAGTTTTTACACATTCTCTTTGCGTGTTTGTGCTCATCACTACAGTACAACCCCGTCTTGTATTTGTCATGTTAACCATGGAGTAAATCATTATCAGAATACTTTAGATTTCTCTTTTTTATCTTGTCCTCCCTCTTATTTGAACTTCTGTGCCCTTCCTTTTTTTTTTTTTTTCTGTCTTCAAGCCTTACATATTGGAGCATGTTTCATGGTGGTCAGTTTAGTGGAGGTTTCTCTGCCTCAGCAATATTGATATTTCCAGTCAGATAATTCTTTGTTGTCAAGGGATGTCCTGTGCTTTGCAGGATGTTTAGTAGCATCCCTGGTCTCTACCAACTAGATGCCAGCACAATTATTAGTTGTGACAATGAAAAGTGTCTCCATTTTTAAATGTCCCTTGGGGGGCAAAAACATTCTTAGTTGATGCCAAATAGCTCCTGGTGGAGAGGAACCAACTCTAGCTGATGCCAAATGTTCCTGGGGTGGCAGAGTCACCCGGTTAGAGAACTGTGGTTCAGTCGCGTTTCTCAACTCATGATATTTTCCAGGCGTATGTTTCCCAGGAACAGGCGGCTCTCCCTGAACCCAGAACATGTTTTCAAATGCAGTTAAAATGGCCATAAGTACAATATTAATAAACCTTTGCTCCATTTATATATAATTGACATAGAGTTAGAAGAAAATTACTGATGAAAAAGTCTTATCCAACTTAAAAGAAATGTCCTCACCTACCTATAGGAGTATCTGTAACTTGAAATCCTGAAATCAGACTTTCTTTCTTATGTCTTGATATGAGTTCATTCAGTACTTTCTCTCTTGATACTTTAAAAAATATTCATTTAATCTAATGCAACACAATACAATATGTAAACATGTTTTCTATTTGTTAAAAATAAAACAAATGGAACTTCCAGAAAGAATGCTGCATCTTGAAATCTAAATGTGTATTTTTTCACATATAACACATCAATATTTATTTTCTAATATGTGAATGTGGGTGATCTTCAATTTAAATGGAAATCATATGAACTAAAATGTTATCTTACCTGAAATTTGTAAAATGTAGTGAAAGTTCTTTAATAATGAAAAATCCTATCCTATTTAGGATATAATGTTAGCACATAATTTTGAAATTTAAAAATTTTGGTGCTCTCTTCTCACAGAAAATGACCAACATCAACAAAACTGTCCTTCACAATGAAATTTAGACTACTTCAAAAAATGTTTCCTGTATTTTTATACTTAATGTTCCTATTTCCGTCCTTAGTATATATTCATGTTTAATGAATTTCCTGTTGACTTTAAAAGAAATTTCTATTATGGACTATTTTAAAAGAATTACCTATTTCGAGTTTTCCCCTCCATCTAGTTAAGTCACTTCCTTTCCAGAAACAACACTCAACTCTGTTTGAAGTAAAAATTTGAATGTGAAATTCAAGCATTATATTCATCTAATATTCTGATAATAATATCTATACCACTAAGTTTAGTGGGTTATTAAAATCTATGTGCAGTGTCATGCTGAAACTACTTTTATATTTATCTTTATTGCATCACAGACAATATCTGAGTATCACTTATACAGATTTTGATGTTTTTATTCAAATCTTTTAAAATCAAATATGCTTAAATGAGAAATATGTCATGGTCTTCTATTTTTTTCAATAGCTAGTAAATAACTAGTAAAGTAAAAGGGAATCAAGTAAAGTCATATAAAGTATTATGTGCCACTGAATTGACGGAACAGATTTGTGCATTATAAAACTTACTCTTTGATCTGCAGAGGCTTAGGATTTTATGTAGGAATCTTCCAGAACATGACCAAAAATAATTCTGGTTCATTGTTTTGAAATTCTGCACACAGCCGGGTGTGGTGGCGCACGCTTGTAATCCCAGTACTTGGGTGGTTGAGACCAGAGGATCTGGGTTTGCAGCCAGCCTCAGCTACTTAGTGAGGCCCTCCACAACTTAGTGAGACCCTGTTTTAAGATAAAGAATAAAAAATAGGGCTGGGGATGTAGCCCGGAGGTAGAATGCCCCTGGGTTCAATCCCTGGTCCCGCAAAAAAAAAAAAAAAAAAAAAAAAAAATCTGCGATCTCTATCCAATATTAACCATTCTAGAACATAATTAGTATAATACATTTATGTCTTAGGACTCTTTTGATGGGATGGGGGAGGAGTTTGGCATGGGCTCTTGGGTGGGGTCGCAAAGGAAGTAACATTATGACCTCTTTATTTTGCTTTATTCTTATGGCATAAACTTTAGTAATGGCTTACTTAAGAGAGACTTGAAGCTGATTCCAGCTTGTTTAATTCTAGATCTCCTCAGGAATGCCATTAAAAACAGTTTATAACATGTGGCTGGGTATTATATTTGTGGTGTTTTATGATAATCCAAATTCATAGCTATTCTTTAACCAGGTATTTCTGTAGCTCTTTCTCAGTTTCTCACAGCACTGCAATTCTTTGTTATTTCAGCTGCTTTGGGGAGGTTTATTTTGGAAATGTATATTGACTAAAGTTCCTTAGGCCACCCTCACTTAGCTCTTTGTAGTAAAGGTCACATTTAAAATTGTAGACTTCATGGCTGAGAAGTACATTAGAGCTAGCCAGTTTCCATTCCCTCTACTTCCCTGACCCTGACTTTGGCATTGAACTCTTGCCTGGTTCCTTCGATTCCTTTCTTAACTTTTCTCTCACCTTTTGCTGTTTTCTCACTCTCATTCATTGCAGCTCTGACCATGCTTCATCCTGGCCAAAGGCCTTCAGAATCCTGCCTTCCTCAAGACCCCTTTATCTCTACTCTCCATTCCTTCAACATCTGCCCTGACCTTATATATTCTCATTACTCCTGTACGCTGCACACACTGGACAATCACTGTACCCTGGGAAGATTTTCCCTTTGCTTTTGCTGTCCTCTCTTCTCTTTCATTGAGTTTTTCAAGAACGAATACAAATTCATGTGTCTGTAAGAAGCTCCCTGGTTCAGCTCTCATCTTTGCCTCTCACCTTCCTTAAGTTTCGTGGGTTCTCTTTTTAATCCTCCACAAACAAATGTAATATCTCTCTTCTCCTTGAATTGCCACTGTATTTCTTGTGATTTTATTTTGTTTTCCTTTTAATATACTTTTATTGATGCATTATCATTACATATCATAGTGAGGTCCAGAATGACAGGAACATACATGCACGCAGTACTTGGTATGTTTCCCTCTGAATTCCCCCCCCATCCCACACACTCCTTGTCCATGTTATTAAGAGTGGCATTGCTAATTTTGTGTTTGTACATAGCATTATTTGAACTGTTTCATTTTATTTTCCTTTTATGGCCATATTGCAGTCTCAGTTTAGAGGAAAGGCCTGGGTTATAGTCAGGCATATCTTGTTTTCTAATCTGTTCCTTGTAACTGCCCTGAGTAGGGATTATGTTGTGGTATGAATTCTTTTATATTCTAGGGACTCCACTCCTTGCAAACACAGTTGCAGTTGGCAGTACCTAAGTATTGGAAGGATAAATAACTCTTACTTATGAAGGAATGTTATTAATATTTATTAAAACAGTATCCTGAAGAATCTCAATGCTTTTGCCACCCACAGAGAAATTGCTTCCTTTTCCAAAACAGTACACTTAAGGAGTTTGTGTGTGGGGCTTGAATGAAATTGTGCCATTAAGGAAATATCTAAAAATTACTTGTGTGTGTGTATGCATGCATATGTACATGTATATTAAAAGTCAGGGTAAAAAGGTGCTTTTTCTCTTGCTGCCTTCCTATTTTTTTTAAAGTTTGTATGTACCCACTAACTGTAGTCAGTTTCCAATTTTGAAGGGGGATATTGCTGTGATGAGGCATTGGGAGATTATAGCCATCCCAATCTTTTACTTTTATATGATATGCCTTGTATGCAGAAAGTTACCAGACAGGAAAAAATCTAGCATGTTTGTAAAGAAAATATACAAAAGGGTTTATTAAGTAATTGAGTCATACAAATAAGCTCCTACCCAGGCATGGTGGCACACACTTATAATGCCATTACTTGGTAGGTTGAGACAGGAGGATCGTAAGTTCAAGACTAGCCTCAGCAACTTAGTGAGACCCTGCTTCAAATTAAAAAATAAAATAGGGCTGGGGGTATATCTCAGATGTAGAATGCTCCTGAGTTCAATCTCCAGTACCATATGCACACACACGCACACACACCCAAAAGAAAAGAAAAAAAGGTCTTAAAATAATAACTTGCTCTTACACTTTTTCTGTATCTTCAATGGAACATTGCAACCTAAATATCATAGCAAAATTTAGTACCAGGTATATTTATCTTAAATTTTGTCCAAAAGGTCAGTGACAGAAATAGGGAAATGAGGATTTAATTATAAGATACTCTTTAGGAAGACCTTCAGTCTGGACCCTTACGTTGCTGTGCACAAAGGTATCTAGGATTACACTGAATGCATTTTTTTTGCATATTTACTCAGGATTAAATGAGTAAATGACTGTACATCAGTACTATTAATTATTTTTTTCAAGAGTCCCTGACACCCCTAACTCATTTTCTAAGGAACATTCCGAAACTTATCCTCTAACAAGAATTTCTTAATGAAGATGTAAAATGCCAACAAATTTTTCAGTGCTCTCTTTGAGAAGAAGAATATTCAAAAGACCCTCCTTTCAAATGACAGATGAGAATTTTTATCTCCCTCATAGATGCCTATGTAAGTCAAACTTTTAATGCATTGAATATAGGGACTTAACTTTTAAGTTTGTACCTCGGCTTAATTTTTTCAGTAATTTTCAATTTGATTTCACTTGGAAATCTTGGCTCATTTTTAATCTACTGAAATCAGTGGCAAGTGTGTTGATACTAAGCAAAACTATTTCACACTGCAACTTTGATTAATATGCATTTTCCACAACTCATTGAAGATATATGAATTCATTTAGATTATACAGAATCATGCTTTCTAACTTGGTAGAATATGAGGCATCCAAATTTACCAGAAATGTATGAGGTCACGGCAGTACTTGGTTGACTCCTTGGAGAATACCATGTAATTCCTTTTGGATTCCAGACTGGTACTTGTGAATATAGTGGAGTCATTAAAGGGAGAACAAATACAATTTAGCTATTGTTACTTCATGTTTTATTCAGTCTCATGTAATGTCTGGCCAACTAGAAGTATTTTAAGTTTGAGTTTCTTCATTGTTTTTCCAGAGATTCATATTTATTCACTTGAGTCATGTAAGATAAAACCTGTAGTCTTCTGTACTGAACCAGTATTTATCATTGACTGTAACTTTTCCAATTTTTTGAGTTCTCTCTCCATAAACATAATACCAATGATCAAAGTAATCTTTCTTGAATTTTAAATGGGAGAAAAAGGAGGCATTTTACTTGCATTTTATTTTATGGTTATTTTTGCCAGCTTTCTTTTCATAGCTTTTTATTTGGAAATAATTTTAAACCTAGTATAAATTTGCAAAAATAGTACAAGGGATATTGTTTATCTGCATTAACCTACTGTTAAGATCTTACCTCACTTTATCATTTGTTTCTTTTTTCTTTCTCAATGTGTATGTATATGTGTGCATGTGTATGTAATATGTTTTATATTATATATGTATGTATATAGACTTATGCATTTTTCTAAACCATTTGAGGGTGGATTTTTTTTTCCTGGTAAGCTTTCTTAATTTCGTTGATTTTAGATATCCATGTTTATGGTTTATGCAAGACATTTTGTTCTGATTAGGGTGGTGATAATAAGACAGAGCATTCAGGCAACGTTACTTTTCCATTATTAGTAATTATCCTAGTGACAATTGTTGACTAAATTTATAAGACCACTATGAAAATTTAAAGACTGTTGGAGCCAGTGTATTCAAAAGCTTCTCTTAACTTTTTATCATATCTATCTTTGAAATATTTTGACTAAGATGGCAGAGAATAAAGGAAAAGGTGGTCTATGGAAAGAATGATAGTAATTGCACAGGGACAGTGTTACTGGGATGGAAACATTGACTAAAACTGACACTTGACACATAGATACCAGTTTTCTGTTGATGAGGAATTTTATTCTGAGAATTGTATACTGAGTCCAGCTCAGTATAAAAGATGTTTCTCAGGTTTTACTCTTCCTAGATCCTCGATTGCTCTGTATCTAGACTAATGCTTTGTTTGCTGCTTGTTTTATTTTTATTCTTATATGCATTGTTCCAGATGGTGGAACAATGTAATACCCATATATGCTCTGCATCCTCAAAATACAGTTCCAGAAGGACTGCTTCTTGCTTTCTTAGCAGTTTCCTACTGTATTGGAGCGGCCTTTTAATACATGCTGACTGATTTAAATGATGATGTAGCCCACTAAGCTGCTCTGCTTCATTTTCTTTTATTCCTTAAATCTGTGGAATCAGCAAGGTAGTGTCCTAGCTTGTTTGAAGAAGTGTTTGAGGTTTTCTATACTTTTGTTCTATGTGTTGAGGGCAAATCTAATATTTCACTAGATAGGCCATCTGTATAAGCTTTAAGAGTTTAATAATATCTTAGCTGGGTATGGTGGCACACACTTATGATCCCAGTACTTGGGAGGCTGAGACCAGAGGATCTGGGTTCGCGGCCAGCCTCAGTTACTTAGTGAGGCCTTCTGCAACTTAGTGAGACCCTGTTTCAAAATAAAGAATAAACAAATAGGGCTGGGGGTTAGCTCGGAGGTAGAATGCCCCTGGGTTCAATCCCCAGTACCGCAAAAGAAAGAGTTTAATAATATCTTAATTACATGGATATTTTATTTCATACACTTGCTATTCTCTTGAATTCTCAATACTCTACATGTATTATCTTTAATTTTTACCCAAATCTTGTAAAAACAAGTGAAAATATCTTTATTTCACAAATGAAAGAAATGAGGCTTGAAGAGTAAAATAGTTTACCTTTTAATAATATCTTTCTTATTGTATTAATGTGAGAATTAAGATATATGACTGAAAAAGCTCACACACAGCCAGACACATGGACCCTCGATAAATGAAAACTTGATTACTGTTGTTCCTCTTACTGTTAGCAATGTCAGTGTCTCAGCTAGCATGCGGTATAGCTGAGGTTCTGTGCAATCTGAACCGAAAATCTACGTTGATTATATTTGATACCTTCTGAAGCAAAAATGGAGTGAACATTTGATATAGTTTTATTTATTCTCCTCTGTAGCAGTGTTCTCAATTATCTCAAAGAAGCCAGATGTTAATGACCTTCTGGAATCAGTTTCCACCGTTGGCCTTAGCTTCCAGAGCAATCCTGTAGTCATTAGGGCTGACACCGTGTTTCATGCTGATGACACTGTTCCTAGAAGCTCTGCAACAGATGGTGGCCTTTGTGTAGACTCAGCACAGTCCTCCTGGCCTGGGCTGCCGACTCAGCAGAATCCAGCAGATAAACAGTCTGCTTATACAAGGCATTAGTCTGCAGTGGGGAGACTTATCTGAAGAACCAGAAAGAAAGAAAGAAAGAAAAAAGAGTACTAAAATGGGTTGAGGGCTCTAACTGAACTCTGTTCTGTGTGTGGTGTTTTGTGTTAGATTTATAAACCATATGGCCAGAAAGCTATTTTGCTCTAGGGCCAGTTAGCAAATAGCCTGGTGTCAGATTCCAGATAAAGCACAAGTTTACATCTTGCACTGAGACCATTTTTATCAGAGGGTGCTGTGTTTTACAAGCGCCCACAGGAGGGCAAGATGCCAGGTGTACAGAACATGCAATCGATGAATACCCTAAGGAATAATAGCGAGATGGGATTCCTGTGCCAACAGAGGACTCTTTGTTCCACAGAAATTTTCATTATTTGGGACAGCATTACTTGAAAACAGTAATAGATGGAGTAGGCTATGCTCTGCTTGTGCCTGTAAATTGGGAATCATTTCTCTGTGACATGTGGGAACTATTTCTTTGGGGGAAAAGAGAGGTGTGTTTGTTTTTCTGATATTTCTTACATGTTTCCATGGGACTAGTCAGAGGATAAAACTTTCAGTGACAGGACCGGGACAGCAGAGGTGATTTATTATGAAGTTAGTGGATCTTATACTTCAGGATCCTTTACTTTCCAGGTTCTGTCCAAGGCCTTAGGCCTCTTTTACATGAACATATGTAGATTTGCAGTTAAGATGTTACAATCCGGTTAAGACTACAGTCTTGTTGTACTCCTACTCCTCTCTGTTATATTTTCTCTAGTACAGAGGAATGACGGAGTGGTCATGGGCATTTTTGGAATCTAGCTAATGAGATGCTGAACTAGTGAGACATTTATTTTGTGTTTAGCAGGATAGATGTGCATGAGCCATATGAAACATCAATTTTGGAAGTTGTCAATGATTGAATATCAGCAATTTCGTATGGCCAACCTAATATTTATACTGTTTGAAGTTACTCCACAGTGTAATTGAACTTTTTCTATTCTCTTGGTAAAGAAATCCCCACTGGAAACTAGAAACCTTCCTACTGTTTTCTACAGCTTCCTAATGAAACTTTGTGCTCAGAATTGATGATTTAAAGTGCATAATCAGAGGTCATTTAGTGATGTGCATATATCCGAGAGTACCTGGCAGTAGAAGGATGTGTGTAGAGAGGAAACTGTATTAGAGGAGAGGAAGAATTGAATTATCCTTTTGGTCTCTCCATAGGAGAAGTTTTACAAAATACTTCAAATATGAAGAGGCAAGCAACAATATATGAGCCAGAGGAAAACAAATAAAAAATCAAAAAAGAGAGAAAAATATACAGAAGCATGTTAGTAATTATCTGAAAATGTATTTAATTCTCCTTGATTTTGTGACTTTTGTGATAGCATTCAAGTTAATTAAATCTGTAGTATTTTGAAATTTATTTTCTTAAAAGGCTCCTCTACCCCCACTGATTAAACTTCACAATTCATAGTACCAACATCTGCTCTTAAATGGAGGCATATGGAATGGGGTGTTGATAGCAAATAGACTTCCCCTAGGAACCCAAAGATCATTTTCAGGGATTATTTTTATAAATTCTTAAATTGGAGAGCAAGCATAGCAGCATAGCAGCATATCCGATTTCCTTTCAGAGGAATGGGTACATAACTGGAAGAAAATACATGATAAGATGGCTACTAGAGTATGTAGAGTTACGTTTCTGGGGTTAAAATTAGTGTAAATTTCAGAAACCTTATATAACTCGATCTGTTTCGAGTCCTCTCGTTTAATCTTCTTTCAATCTCGTTTAATCTCATCTTCCCTTTCAGAAAAATGAAGCCAGACAGGGATCATCAGTGAATGAGATTATCTTTATGAAATTGGGAGTGGGAATGAAGGACTTTTTCTAGGGATAATTCCAGAGTTTTCTTCTATGTCTTCTAACTATGCTACCCTAATTTCTGTTTTGCTTTTCCTACTGGGGTGGCCTGGAAGGTGCTGCTAGAATCAGCAAATATATTACTTGCTAATAGATTCTCCACCAACATGAATTCCTCAGTTTTCACAAGTAAAACAGATGTTTGCCCTTATGCCCCATTGTTTTATCTTTTCCTTTAATTGCATCGGCTTCAGGGAATCTGGGAAGTCATAACAAAAGAAATCATGCTTTTGGATTGCTACACACAGTGAGTCCCCAAATGCCACAGATAATTTAGAAATCAGAGAAGTCTGTTCCTCAAAGAACCTTTCTTTCATGAACTCTTGGCAGGGGGATGCAATGTTCTATGAGAAGTCTTGCTTGATTTGTTCATGGTGAATGCAGTTGTATAGGATGAAAATGTAAATAATACTTCCCTACTAGGAATCTAACATATGTATTACTTTATTTTCTATTTTAAAAATCGGAAACATCTATGCTATATACATCAAACATCATGAATCAACTCATAAATCACCTACTGCTTTACCCATTGTCAGAAGAGTTCTTAAGGAAATATAGTTTATAGAACATGTTTTCTTTTTTTTTTTGTGGTACTGAGGATTGAACCCGGGGCATTCTACCTCCGAGTTTACCCCCAGCCCTATTTTTTATTCTTTATTTTGAAACTGGGTCTCACTAAGTTGCGGAGGGCTTCAATAAGTAACTGAGGCTGGCCGCGAACCCAGATCCTCTGGTCTCAGCCTCCCAAGTACTGGGATTATAAGCGTGCACCACCTCGCCCGGCTAGAACATGTTTAAAACCCATATTCACAGCTGGGTGTGGTAATGCACACCTGTAATCCCAGCACTTGGGAGGCTGGGACAGGATGATCGAAGTTTCTACTCTCAGACACTTAGTAAGACCCTGTTTCCAAAAAAAAAAAAAAAAAAAAATACGGCTTGGGTGTATCTTAGAGGTAGAATGCCTCTGTGTTCAACCTCCAGTACAAAACAACAACAACAAAAACAAAAGCCGTATTCACTGGAAAATCATGTTTCCCTCTCTAAGTTGTTTTTGTCAGGTATTTTGACGAAAAGCTAACTAACACAGCCATCATCGGATTAAGCTACTGAGGAGGTCAGAGCCCTCATGATCCGATCATTACCTAAAAGTCCCACCTCTGAAACATGCTGAATTGAGGACCATACTTTCAACACTTGAGATTTTCGGGGGCCATTCCAGATAGAAACCATCACGAAGAGCTAGGAAGAAATGGAGTGAGAGACTGAGTTAATATTTTAGATGGTCTCCTCCAGATGGATTTCCCATTCTTCTGCATTTGTCTCTCTACCCTAGCAGGCAGACCAAAATGGATTATATGACTAGGTCTCCTGGGGAAAGAACTGAGGGAGGGAGAAGTATGAGTTCAGGGTATTTATTCTCTCAGCTTCTTTCTCTAGCAGCTGCTTCTCCCTGCTCTTCCAATCATCAGTACTTTTTTCAAGGCAGCTTTCCCTAGTGGAATCTTTTTCTAGTTTCCAGTATCTTCTTTCCCTCATGTCCCTTAAGGACTAGTAGTGGCAATAACCCTGCTATTACTGTCTGTTAGTTTCTGTATTTTCCCCTTTTAGTTTTTTTGCATCCTTCTACACAGTGTCAATTGTGTGTCATTATCCTCTTTACCAATTATCTCAATTTTAGTGTGGCACCCATTTGCTAGGACCCCAGCTGATACAGGTGCTAGTCTAGGTGTACTCCCAGGATGGGCATATCAGTGGCATATGAAGGAAGTGAGGGGAAAACCATGGAGAAGTGTGGGGAAAGGACATTCTGCATAGAAAAAAACAACAGCTCTTTTCTTGAAATGTTGGATGGACAGCAAGATGGATGGTGGCTGGAATGAAGTAAGCAAGTGCAAGAGAAACAGGGAATTAAGACAGACAGGCCTAGAAAAATGAAGTGGGAAGATCATGGAATGCTTTTCTAGGGCTTATACCTAGTGTGCGATGGGAAGAGGGATGCTTGCAATGTGTCATTCTGGCTTCTGTTTGGAGAATAATCTGTATGGCAGCTCAGGTGGAAGCAGGAAGGCCAATTAGGAGGCTGTTGAGGAAGATGATGGGGATCGTCACAGCAAAGGGACTGAGGAGCATTTGGAATGAATTTTGGCAACGGAAACAGTATATGCTGATGAATATAGGATGTTAAGAGAGGAATCTAGAATCCTTCCATCTTTAGCAACTGGATGGATGGATGGATATGTCTTTCCTATTGTGGGTGACAACCTTTGGGGGAAGAGTTTAAGGAAGATTCAGAATTTGATTTTGGATCTGTTAAGTTTGAGATGCATTGAAGTAGGTATATTGAGTAGGCAGTTCAGAAGAAATGTCTAGGTTATAGATACAAATTTAGGAATCATAGACATATACATATTCAAAGTTGCAAGACTCCCTGAAATTGCTTAGGTTGTTCTCAAAATATTTAGTTAGGTATTCATAAATATAATTTTCATTGTAAATATATGGTGGTTGCATCAGTTCAGTCAACCTTTAAAAATAACATTAATAAGGATTAGTCATACAATTTATAAAGACATAAAGAACTTGCATATTCTATCATTAATATGTATACAACATAAGCACCTGTACATGTGTGTACCCACTAGTGGCATATCTATGTGAACTCATAGGTAGATATGTAAAGTGTGTTTAACACAAGAACTACATTTAGAAATATTGTTTGTCCTTCTGGAAGACACATTTATTAAAACGTCAGAAAGTGAGAGTAATCACTGATTTTCCTGCCAAATAGAATTAAATTATAACTGTGAAAAGAGAACACTATTGCTCCTTGAAATGTCAATCTACTTTTCAAGTGCAATTATTTCAAGCCATTTGTTTACAATGTGACATATTTATTTATATGGGTAAAAATTTAAACACTTGGACTTTTTGTGATTTCTCTTAACATTTTAGGATTTTGAATAAAAGGCAATTTGCAGTCTGGGTATGGTGGTACTCATCTGTAATCCCATTATCTGGGAGACTAAGACAAGAGGATCACAGGTTCAAGACCAGCCTTAGCCACTTGGCGAGACCCTGTATCAAAATAAAATATAAAAAGGCCTGGGGGTACAGCTTAGTGGTAGTTTCCCTTGGTTCAGTACCCAGTATACCCTCCCACACACAATTAATTTTCAATATTAAAGAAAATTTTATTACCCAAAATACTAGATTAGATTAGTGTGTATTTCTAAGAGTTATTTTACCATTAATTAGTCATGTGAATTTATAAGATGGCTTCTCTGGCTTCATCTTCTTTGTTTGAAAATGAAAAGCTAAATTAGATTACTGGTATTTGCAAAGTTCCAGAGACCCTCTCTCCCAGTCCCCATCCTGGTCACAGTGGGCCAGGAATGCCATAGGTACTAAGGTTCTTTACTATTTCAATAGAGCCTTAACTTTTATTTGCTTTTGTTATTGCTATCAAGAGTGACATTTTTATCTCTTGGTAGAATCATAGATTTGTACAGTTGTGATGGTGCGTAGTTAGAGTTTGTTAACCAGAGTAACTTGTTAGCTAGAGTGACTCCATATTGTTACCCAGCATGACCCCAAACCTGGCCCTAAAACAGGGAAGTTGGCCTTGGAAAAATCAAACCAGGATGTTGGCAAGGTAATGGGTAACAACAACATTGTGTTACTGTTATTGTGTCATTGTTCTTGTTCTGTATGTTCATTATGCTTGATTTACTCAAATGCTAAGAAGAACTGATGGGGGCTTCCCACCCCTGCTATGGAAACCTGCTATGGAAACCTGCTGTGAGAACCTGTATTACTTATCCCCTTATAGCTTGTGGCTTTGTAGTTTTGCTCTATAAAAGGAGCCCTAAAAAATGGCAAGCCACTGCACTTGGGTCTTATGCTCTGTGCAATCCCAGTCTGCTGGTAAATAAAGGCTCTCAATTAACACCTTTGGTGGTCTGACTGGTCTTGATTGGGACACCACCAAACAACACAGTCACTATGGAGATTCCTCAAAAGACTAGGAATGGAACCACCATATTACCTAGCTATATCACTCCTTGGTATCTTCCCCAAAGAATTAAAATCAGAATACTATAGTGATAAACTCATACACATGCTTATTGCAGCACAATTCACAATAACCAAGTTACAGAACCAGCCTAGGTGTCTATCAGCAGATGGGTGGATAAAGAAATGTGTTGTATATACACTGTGGAATTCAACTCAGATATAAAGAAAGAAATTAAGTCATTTGCAGGAAAATGGATGGAACTGGAGAATATCATGCTAAATGAGATCAGCCAGACTCAGAAAATCAAGGCTCACATGTTTTCTTTCATATGTGTAAGCTAGAGAGAAAAAAAGGAGACAGAAGAGATGCCATGAAAACGAGGAGAGAGACCAGTAGAACAGTGGAAGGGGATTAGGGGCGGGAAAAAAGACTTGGGGAAGGAATGAAAACTAACAGTGGTATGTGCATATATGAATGTATCTGTGAATCTCACTATTATGTATAATAGCAATGCACCAATAAAAATTATTTCTTAAAGAAGGACATTTTGGGCTGGGCGTGGTGGTGCACGCTTGTAATCCCAGTACTTTGGGAGGCGGAGACCGGAGGATCCGGGTTCGTGGCCAGCCTCAGCTCTCTCTCTGTCTCTCTCTGTCTCTCTCTCTCTCTCTCTCTCTCTCTCTACTTAGTGAGGCCCTCCGCAACTACGTGAAACCCAGTTTCAAAATAAAGTATAAAAAATAGGGCTGGGGGTGTAGCGCGGAGGTAGAATGCCCCTGGGTTCAATCCTCGGTACCTCAAAAAAAAAAAAAAAAGGACATTTTGGACCCACAGGATAACTAGTCATAAACATTGTGTATATATGAGAAAATACCAACATCATTCTCAGTGCTACATGTGTGGGGGGAGATGGGGAGGAGGCGCAGGGGGAGGCAGAGGGGAGGGACACTAAGAGCTGTGTGCATGTATGCTAACACCAAATTGATACTCATTGTGATGTGAGACTACAATGCACCAATAAAAACATAAAAAAATATAAATTAACATATAACTTTGGGTAAAAAAATTCTTAAGTTTAGTTCATTGCTAATCTTTTCTAGGAAAAAGTTTAATTAATCAATTGTAAGGTTTTTGTTAACTTTGAGAGCTGTGTTAGTACTAAATGACTCCCTAAAATGTATATCCAGCCAGTTTCATAACTCTTCCCAGGTAACTCTTATTTTTTGTCTTCGAAGTATAATTTAGCCTTAAGATTCTTAATTATACAGTCTTGGGACCTTGTTGTTGAGACAGACCTTGGAAATGATCTCTTTCAACCTCTGTCTTGATACACAGTGACCACCACATCTCTGAGACTAGTTATTCAGAATCTATTTGCAGAGTGCCAGGGTCTCATCAACTGGGATGGTAACCAACTCTATTTTGTAACAGTTCTTATGCTTTTTTTTGTCCAGCCAAAGTAAATATATTTGAAACCTCCACTTTTTGGCCATTTTACCATAACAATTTCAAAACAATATCTGTGGTTATGACTCTCGAAGTTTATTGTACATAAGAGTCACTTGGAAGGTTAAGAGGAATAGTTCAGGACTCTCTACCCAAAGATCAGGGATAGAGTCCAGCAATTTATATCTTTAGCAAATATTTCATGTGGTTATACATGTAAGTTGCTGTTATCACTCACCACAGACTATTGTGGAAAGAAAATTTCTGTTTAAAATAATCTGTATAATTATTCCATTTTTTGAATCCTCTGATTCTGGTGCATTTGATAACCATTTTAATAAATTTGGGAGTTTAGGTAAGCAATTTGACCAGTTTTATATCTTTTTTTATTGGGTGCATTGTAATTTTACATCATATTGGGGTACAGAGTGTCAGAAAAAATACATGCACACGACTCTTGTTGCCCTCCCCATGGGGTCCCCACCCTCCTGCTTTGTATCTTTATATTGTGTGGCAGATTGGAGAGGGTGTTGGGCTAGAGACCGTGAGACTAGTGAGAACACTGTTCTGATATTACAGAATGTTAGAGGCAAAAAGTTAAGGGGTCTTTTAAGGGGTCATAAATAGTGTTCCAGTTGTTCAAGCAGGTGACAGTATTTGAACAAAGATGTAAAGATACCGATTGGTTTGGGTCAAGACAGAGTTAATTCTCCTTGTATTTGTTCTTTTCTAACTCAAGGGAGGTAGTGATTATGTATGGCATCTTTTAATCTATACGCTCTGTCTTTTCTAATCATCCCAAGAACCTGCTAACCTTAGTTTAAGGAAAATAAAGATGAGATAACTCGTTAACCTTCAGGCGCTGTTAAAAGTAGAATTACTTTTATACTCCTTAGGGTTGGAGAAAGGACTGTATATTAGAAGAAGCGCATTTAAAAGGCATGTTATTTTATAATCACTAGTGTCCTCTTCCTGGACTCTTAATGACAATATGACCACTGTTTGAATTTTGTTAGGAGCTTTGCCCTTAACCCCATGAACAGCAGTTTGAAACCAGATGAAGCTGGGAGATCTCTCCTTAAGACCAGCTGCAGTTCAGATGTGACCACTCATTGTTCTATAATAAGCAGGTTAGACCCGACTTGCCACACTCTGGACTGTCCCCATACAAAGCTGTTTCTGTCCCACACAGGCAGGGACTCCCTATGCTCCAGGCTCAGCTGCAGGGTCTGCTGAATTAATCAAAGGATGCTTAAACCGCATTCCCTAAAGACTTGGGAATTTCTATAGTGACTCCACCCTAGACTGAACTCTCTGCCCTTTAAAAGTGTTGTCTTAACAGCTGGCAATCTGAGAGGAGTCTAATCCTGGGAAAACAGTTTAGGAAAAATGATTCTCTTTATTGAAGAGAAATATAGATTCACTTGTCTGATTGCCTGTCAGAGTTGACTAAAAATTTTAATTTTTAATTAACATTTTGAGGCACCCTAGAATGTAATAGGTACTGCCTTTACCACTTTACTTTCACTATTGTCCCAATAGCACTTACCAGATACTTATCATTTCCTTTGTACAGAGGAAGAAATGGAGAGCCTGCTAGGCTATGGGTGTCCACTGACTTGGGACAAATGGTTTTCCTCTCTGGCTGTACATTGGAATCCCTTGAAAAGCTTTTTAGAAATACAGATTTGGGGATCTAGGGCAGATTAATTAAGTTAGAATCCCCAGGGGTCAGTTGCGACCAGGCATCGGAATTTAAAAACAAAAGAAAACTGAGCAGGTAATTCCAATTTGTAATCACGTTTGTGAACCCCTGTCCTAATGAATCTGACACTCAAAACCACCCCCACTGAGGTGGCCCAGCAGTGTTTGTATTAGGTAGAATCTTGTTAGGAGTTCAGAATATTGAGACCTTCCCTGACTAATCACATCTGAATCTCAATTTTAGAAGATTCCCCAGGGAACTATTTATACTGCCTTTGCAACTTTTCGGTGATTCTACAGTTGTTCGAAAATTAAAAATGTTTATTGGGGAAAAATAATTATGTTGGGGACACAAAGATCAAAACCTTCACTCCAGAAGCTCAGTCTAACAAGAAAGAAATGGATTAAAAGGCAATTTGCTAAGAGCTCTAATAGAAGTAATGTAAAAAGCACTGTCACTTTATAGGAAGAAATGAAAAATGCTGCTTGGAGGAATTAGAGAAGATTACTAAAGAAAGGTGACTCCAGGCTTTCCAGACACAGAGGACACGAGGCACAACTCCTTTAAGAAAAGTCACTAGTATAAAAGAAATTTAAAAAGGAACACGAGTCTGTCTGAGCTTTGATGAAAATATGTTTAATACATCTGTATATATTTTAAAATATAATTCCTGACCCCAAACTGAGAAATAGTGCCAAACTAGAAGGATAATGTAACAAGTAATTGAATTTTTTTTCTCTTTGGGAAGAAAATAGAGTAATTAAGGGAAATTAATCAGTTGCAGTACTAGCACTCTTAGAGGGGGGTTAGGGACAGCCTTTCTTTGAAATACTTCCTTTTTAAGACTGTTGTGACTCTATTCTTTCATAACCTTTTGGTTTCTTAGTGATGTCCTGCTTAAACTCTCCACTGGATATTCACAGATGCTATTTTTTCTGCATCTTCAAAGAATTTGTGGGCGTGTCTGACCCTTTCTTCTCCTGGATAACACCACCTCATCCTTTAGCTAGGACCCTGCTCAGAATCACTTCTTCAAAAAACTCTTTTAAGATCGTTTTCAGTTTGCATTGTGTACTATCCTCTGAGTTACTCGAGCACCCTGTATATGTCACATCATTGCTCATTTTCTTTTTCTCGGTTTCTTTTATGAAATAGTAAGTAGCTTGAAGACAGGGGCTATTTTCAGTGGCTTTTGGGTTTCTAGTACTTTGCTTAGTTTTTGACTTGATAAATGCTTTGAAATAAATAAAAGTCCAAATAATAGCCTATTGTCGACCTTATTTTATGGTGATAAGATAGTCTTTGGATTGCGAAACACACTTAGCATTAATAGCCAGGAACAAACTTAGACGCTTGTCATAGGGCAGATTCCCAGTAAATTTTAGTGCACATGAAATTAGAGACACTTTCACTTTATACCAGAAAACTCTCTGATGTAGATTGTGTTAAGGTTATGTCTCCCTTAGCATATTATTAAGAGACTGTGAACTCAGACATGAGTATCATTGCTCATAAATTAATAATAATTTTATTGCTTCCAGTTATGAAGCACCTGTACATGTTATGCTACTAAAAGCTCCTTACATATTTGGTCACACTTAATTATCTGCAAAATGTTATGAGGTTATTATGAGACTTGGGCACAGGTTTGGATTCACAAATGTTTAATTATAGGACTCATGTTTTTTTTCTTCCTTTTCCTTGTCAGTATCCTTTCTCTCTGCCTTGCTGACTCCTTTTCTTACAAAAAAAGTTGAGTAAAACTCCATTGTGTTGTGCATATACGAATGCATCACTGTGAATATCACTATCACATGTATCATTATAATACACCAATAAAAAATAAAAAGAAAAAGGAAGCAGTTGACCCTAAAGCTCAGGAAACCAAAGAAAAAACAGAAAATGGGATTACATCAAACTAAAAAGCTTCTGCACTGTGAAGGAAACAATCATCAGAATGAGGAGATGAACTATGGAATGGGAGAAAATATTTTCAAACTATACATCTCATAAAGGGTTAATATCTAGAATATATGAGAAATTTCAAAAACTCAATAGCAAAAAATATGAATAACCCAATTAAAATATGGACAATAGACCTACATAGACATTTCTCAAAAGGAGACATACAAATGGCTAACAGATATGTGAAAAAGTGTTCAGCATCACTGATCATCAGGGAAATGCAAAAGTCACAATGGGACATCTCCTCACGTCAGCAAAAATGGCTCTTACAGGAAGACAAAAGATGACATGTGCTAGCGAAGATGGGGAGAAAAGAGGACCCTTACACACTGTGGGTGGGAATGTAAATTAGCACAACCATATGGAAAACAATACGGAGGTTCCTACAAAGGTAAAAATAGAACTACCATATGATTCGGCAATACCACTATTGGATAATTTTCAAGGGAAGTTAGGACTGGGGGATGTAGCCCAGGGGGAGAGTGCTTGCTAGTGTGTGCAAGGGCTGGGCTTTAATCTCTAGCATGGCAAAACAAGACCAAACAACAACAACAACAACAAAAACCCACAAATGAAATGGAAGCAGTTTGTTGAAGAGAAGACATCTGTACTCCCATGTTGTTGGAACACTAGTCATAAAATGGAAATAACGTTAAGTGTTCATCAACTGATGAATGGATAAAGAAAATGTACATATGTTATCATAGAATACTGTTCAGCCAAAAAAAAATGAAGTCCTGTTTTTTGTGACAACATGGATATAACTGGAGATCTGTATGTTCAGTGAAATAAGCAAGGCATGAGAATATAAATACCACATGATATCATTCATGTGTGGAATGTACAGAGTTTGATCTCATAGGGGTTGAGAGTAAAATGGTGTTTAACAGAGGCCAGGGAGAGTATGGGAGAGCTAGGTATGGGGAATGGTTGATCAATGGGCACTAAGTTATGGTCAGATAGGAGTAGGAAATTTTGGTGTGTTATTGCACCAAAAGGTGACCATAGATAACAATAATGTACTGTATATTTTGCAAAGCTACAAGAAAGGATTTTGAATATTCTCAGAGTGAAGCAATGATAAAATGAGTAGATGTTTTTAGACTGATTTAAACATTACATGATGTATACATGTATTAAAATATCATATTGTACCCCATTAATATGTATAATTTTAATATGTATTAGTTAAAAAGAATTTTAATTTAGAATTTAAAGAAAAGCAAAGTAGGCCGGGCATGGTGGCACACGCTTGTAATCCCAGTACTTTGGGAGGCGGAGACCAGAGGATCCGGGTTCCCGGCCAGCCTTAGCGCGCGTGTGCTCTCTCTCTCTCTCTCTCTCTCTCTCTCTTTCCCTCCCTCCCTCTATCTAGTGAGGCCCTCCGCAACTTCGTGAGACCTGGTTTCAAAATAAAGTATAAAAAAATAGCGCC
>PVJS01028654.1:0-25352 GCA_004027185.1 Glis glis | reverse complement strand
GGGCGTTCTACCTCCGAGCTACACCCCCGGCCCTATTTGTTATCCTTTATTTTGAAACCGGGTCTCACGAAGTTGCAGAGGGCCTCACTAAGTAGCTGAGGCTGGCCTCAAACCCGGATCCTCCGGTCTCCGCCTCCCAAGTACTGGGATTACAAGCGTGCGCCACCACGCCCAGCCTTACTTTTTCTTTAATAAATCCTATGTGTAATTGGAGTTGGGATTATCTGAGTCATGAGCTTTGCTTTTCCACAATGTTTAAATCTCTAGATAAGTACTTTTAAGCACTAATACCTGCTTAAGTTTTAAGTCATCACATCTAGTGGTATAGCGATAAAACTACGGATGAATTTGCTAATTGTTTGTCTTTGCTTTTCTGAGGATCTGCCAGGTGAACCCGAAAACACCTCCACGGCACCTGCTGCCTTGAGGAAAACTTTCTAGTGGCTTCATATCACACATAGAATTAAAACGAAGGAATAGTAATTCCCACAATAACTGAAGACCTTTCATTATCTATGTAAGCCAACTTCCCATTCCTGGTCCATCCTGGAAAGCATGCTCAGGGTCTTCACATTGGCAGCTTCTTTTGCCTGGATTCTCCTCTATCAGACATGCCTATAACTCACTTTCTCAGTCCATCTTCTACCCCAGTGGTATGTTCACAGAGATTTCCCTGAATAACCTTCTGAAATAGAGCCCTTCCTTCCCAATCCACTGGTCTTACTCTTTGATGTCTTTTGTTGCATTTATTACCTGTAATATTTTTTGTATATGTACTTGCTTATTATTTGTATCTGTTTCCTTCATTGTACGTGTGTAAAATCCCTTAGGGCTAATAGGACATATTATGCCCTATTAGCGACTGTATTCATGGAGACTAGAGTGTGTCTGTGTTATAGTTAGATATTGAATGTCCTCTGAAGAGCTCATTTGTTGGTGTTCAGGGTTGATATAATTAAGTCATGAGGGTTTTAATTTCATCAGTAGATATGTCCATTTTAATGGATTTACTGGGTGGTAACCTAGGCCGGTGGGGTATGGCTGGAGAAAGTGGGTCCCTGGAGATGTGGCCTTGGGGATCATATGGTTCCTCCTCCCAGGATCCTGTTCTCTTGCTTCTAGCCTCCATGATATGAGAGCAGAGCCTCGCTCTCTCCCTCTCTCTGCTTCCTGCCGCCATGTCCTGAGATCTGAAGACCCTGGCCTCACATGGACTGAACCTGGAGTCTCCAACAAACTGTGAGCAAATAAACCTGCCTTCCTCTTGGTTTTGTGGTTAGATTTAGTGGGACCCAGCAGTGAGGATATTGATGGAGAATATTGACGGAGTGAGAATATTGACAAAGTGCTAATGCTTGGACTCCAGAACCCGTGATGATTTCAGCCATTTCCACAGTACTCTTTCCATAGTGGGTGAGGTCAACCATAGAGTCAGAGCTTAACTACCCTTATCAAAATACCATCAGTCATAAACATGTTCTTGCTTTTACAACTATTTAATAGCACTGCAAAGGACCTGTGCTAGGACAGTGATAATGAATTGAGGTTTTTTTGTTCCATCTCCACGAAAGGCACATGGTTGAGGTTTTGTATCAGTGAACTCCAGCACAACAAGTCTCCCTATGAAGCAACACTGGAATGGAGAGCAGGTGCACATAATTGGCTTCAGAATGAACTGATATGCTTCTTCCTTTCTGAACTCTACCTCTCTCTATTGAATTGCAGGTGGGGCCCAGGTGATTTTGATGATCTTAGTTAAAACATTGGGTAAGCTAGGCATGGTGATAGCCAACACCTGTGATCCTAATACCTGGGAGGCTGAGACTGGAGGATCACAGGTTCAAGACCAACCTCATCAACTTAGTGAGACTCTCAGCAACCTAGAGAGACCCTGTTCCAAAACAAAAAAAAATTTTAAAAAGGGCTGGGGGTGTAGCTCAGAGGTTCAATACCCAGTACAAAAAAACAAAGAAACAAACAAAAACACAACAAAAACAAAAAACAAAAAAACATAACAACATTGGGTAAAGTAAAAATTATTGAAATCTTATGATTTTCACTGGCAGAAGTCCATCAAGTATGTCATTATTTTATTACTCTTAAATAAGATGCTTTGTATATTGCTTTCCAAATAATTTTGGGTGACCAGTTTCACAGATGCAAGCCATTCTCTCTGAATAATATCGTTTATTAGCTTTGTTCTTAGAAAGACTATTAATGACATGAATACCTACCACTGTGTGTGTTTCTGCTATGATAGATACTACCAGCTCTGCCTGCCTCCCCAAACCACAAAGCAACAGTTTGTAATACACAGAGTATTTTAGAAACCTCTAAGGTTAATACTATTCCTACAAACAGGATCAACCAGCTGAAAAGTTCATTCTGATATCGGAATAGCGTGGTGCAAATTTAAAGAGATTGGTGCTGGAAACATGCTGGAATATTTTGACTAACATAGCTAGAAAGGTTTACTTAATTTCTTATTAAATATTCTTCTAAATACTCAAATTTATGTCAAACTTTCAATAGCTGCCATCTCCAAATGAGTGCATCATTACTTTCTGAGCTTGGAGGAATGCCATTTCCTCTGCTGCACGCAGTTAGCTCAGTTTTGTACAGAGATCGCCAGGGCTTCGGTTCCAATCTGCTCCAGGGTCTGCTACAGGGTCACAGTTTCCTCTCCTCCTCACTCCAATCCATGGCATTCACAGTGTGATTTAATTTTGCAATAAAGTAAGACATGGGCTGGAAGAAAAAACTAAAGAATCACCACCAAAATTGGAAAAACAGCTTAAAATGCATGCCATACAACTCTCCTATTAATGGGTACTGGGTCACAGGTATCACCACAGTAATTACAGTTATCAATGAAATCAGTGTGCTTTACTGTTATTGAACTTATTTTTACAGGTATCATTGGATTCAGTCTTCCTGCCTGCTATGCTGCTACATTCCCTTTTTGGCTCAATATGAAATAATTTGAGAATTATGTACCCTGCCTTCACAGAATTTGTCCATAGTAGAAGAGACTTTAATATTGTTGTTTTCAGTCAGCATACTGGTGACCTTATTTATCTGGAAAATAATGATGTTTTGCCAAGAAATATATATATGCCAATTAAAGTCATTTTTCTATGAACTGTTAATTCCCAGTTCTTGGAAATTTTCTCTTTTGGTCAATGTTCAACTTAATCAGTTTTATTGAACTGTATCAAAAGAGTTAGGATACGATGTAGTGGTCTCATGGTCAGGTTAATTTTTAATAAATAAGGCTCTTTTTACAAAAATATCTTTGTTAAAAAACAAACAAAATATCAAGCTGTATGAGTTTACATCATTCTATTAATTACCTCCAATCATTTAAAATGATTTTTATAATTACTTTTAAATGTAGACCCAGTTAAGACTAAATAAAAGGGAGGGGAAGAAGTTTTCAAAATTAGCCAACTTTGTCTCTGAGTGTGGCAATAAACTTTATCAAACTCACCAAGGGATAAAATATGATATTTGGGAGGTAATCTGGATTTCTGGGACTGTCTCTTAAGTAGAAGCTGTGGGTGGTGGGTACTTCTACAGTCAGAGTGTGTGTCCCTTTGTAAGGGACACTTTCAGGAGGTCTATGATGTCAAGGCTATTGCTTCATAACACTAGGGTGTGATTTAACATTTCCACTATGCTGGAGTAGCCCCGAAGGTACAAAAGTAGTGGGAAAAATGGACATTAACATGATTGGAGCCAAGGCCATGATCCAGACTGTGCAGCTTTTCACAGGATTCATCTCCATGCACTGGAAGGGGGAAGAAAAGAAAAAGTCCATTTCATTTAAGAAAATCCTTGATGAAGCAGGAGATGGTGTTGCTTTATTAAACCTCCATGCTGGGATTTCCTCTGTAATGTCTGTGTGACCTAATGGGGAGGGTACAGGAAGTTCTTCTGCACACCGAGGTCCCCCATCTGTCTCTTGGAAAGGCACTGCTGTGATTGAGTTTCATGAGGAGTTATCCACGTATTTTTTTTATTTTTATGACATTGGATTTCTATTGTAATGAATGAGAGACAAAGAATGGCCATTCAGAGATGAATGTTTGAGAAACATTGTCTTGATGATGAATGGAAAAGTCTGCCACCTCAAGAGAAAGGACAGAGAATATGCATTCTCCCTGATAAAATCTGAGCTTTCAACCAAGTATTGGACATTTGGATAACGTATGTCCATACTGTTTCAGAATAATGTAAAGATCCATTCAAAATGCAATGTGCACAGAGTTCATTGATGCAGTTTCGAATTCCACATTTAAAGTTAACCCTGTGGAATGACCACTTGCTGAGTTTTGATATAAATTAAATTAGAATATCCACAATTTTCTGAAAAGGCCATTGAAATACCCTTTCTTTTTCTACTTCATATAAATGTGAAGGCAGAGCTTCTTTATATGTTTAAAGCAAAAAGATTAGTGGAGGAGGAGATATGGAATTCAGTTGTCTTTAATTAATACATACACTACAGCGATTTGCAAAAAGAGAACAATGCACATATTCGGAAATGGGTAATCATTGTAGAAATATATGTCCTTTCACTAAAGTGACACAAATAGGTCCCTCCTTGAACTCTCCTGGTATATCACAAACTAGGTTTGCCTCCTTTCACACTGTTGTGACAAAATTGCTTTTGGGAAATCAACCACCTAGAGAGGAAAAGAGAGACACATAGACTCAGAGACAGAGAGGCACTGTGGGCCTTATATCATCTATCAGAATGAATTTTTTTTTTGCCTTTTATACTACCTGAGAATTTTTTCACACCCTGAGGAAGCCACATAGATGTAGGTCTTTTCCTGTAGTAAAGAATCACTTCCCCATGATAAACCATCAAAACCCTTTTTCCCTGGTTGGGCATTATACTCTGTTAGCAAATACTACCCCTTTGCATTTTCCATCTATAATAACCAAAAGGAAACTGACAATTGTTAAAATATTAGTGGCTCCAACCCAAATGTCTTTGAGGGATGAATGGATAAAGAAAATGGGCTAGATAAAATGGATGCACCCGCATGTGCACGTGCACGCGCGCGCGCACACACACACACACACAGATTGGAATACTTAAAAAGAAGAAAATATTATAATTTGCAATGACCTGGATGAACATGGAAAATATTATGCCAATTTAAATAAGCTAGATGTAAAAAACAAATACTGCACAATCTCATTTATATGTGGAATCCAGAAAGTCAAACTTATGAAGGCAGAGAGGTGGTGGGTGTTGGAAAGCCAGAGATACCAGTCGAAGGTTAGAACATTTTACCTTTGCAAGATGAACGAGCTCCATGGATCCAATGTACAGTAATGTGACTACAGAAAACAATACTGTATTTTGTACTCAAATTGCTGATAATGTGGATCTTAAGTGTTCTCATCATGAAAGAGAAAAAGGAAGAAAATAATAAGGATGTGAGGTGATGAGTGTATCAGTTGGTTTGATGGTGGTAATGGCCATTTTACAATGTATGTGTACATCAAAACATCACGGTGTATACCTTGAGTATATAGCACTTTTATTTGTCAATTAACCTCAATAAAGTTAGATTAGTGTTTCGGTAGGCAATGCTAAAAATATCTTGGGGATCAGACACATAAGACATGATCCAGATGTTTGCTAGCTTCTCAGCTCTGTATTTGTTTGTAATGTATCATCAAAAGTTCTCTTTTTTATTTCATATTAGCCCAAAGTGTTGACCTTGAAGGCATAGACATGTCATTGGTCAGATGTTTAAGTGTCGGTGACATGCAGAAGGGTAGGCAGCCCGTGATGTTGATCCGAGTCTGAGCAGGCATTTGGATCATGTTCTCCATGGTTCAGCTCATTGGACACTGCTGCAGTGACGTTAAATGACACTAGGATGTTGCTGTGTTATTTCTGGCATCCAGGTGATTTTCTTGCAAAGGCAAGAAAAGCAACTGCTGTGATATCCCTGTCTCCACTCCATTCGTTAATAAAATTGTTCTCAATTACTGTGGCTACAATTCCTGCTTTCCCCCTGTTAAGGCCACATGGTACAATGGTTGCTTGTAAGTTTTGTAATCAGACAGAACTGGTCCTATTCCTGACTCTCATTACTAACCAGACATAAAATATACCTTCTTGTGCCTGTTACCTCAGTTAAAAATGGGAAAAATACCATCTCTCTTGCTGGTATTTTGTTGGGAATCAGCACATTTATATCACTCATGGAACATCATATTAAGTGGTGGGTGTTATTACACTCAACACTTAGAAAAATTCTATCCCCTCTTTCTTGAATTTCTCCATCTTCCTCTTGATATTAAAGGTTATAATTTCAATGAGCTGAATTCCTCTTCCATATGTCAGATTGGGTGGAAGGAGGTCATCTTCAGAAGGTAGGGTAAACGTAGACCATGATCGGGTCTGAGCGTGCTGTGTCAAGGAGAAGTCACTAGAGAGTCATAGGGTCACCTGGCAGAACCGTGCTGCTGTGACTGCTGGCTCACAGGTTCCAGGTCCATGGACTGGGCTGTCTTGGAGGCTAAGGACACTCCCTGGCAGGCGATGGAAAGAGTGATTTAAGAGGTAGCATGCTGGGGATCCCAGGACTCCGCGGATCTGGTTCTTTGCTCTTCCCAGACCCATGGGCAGATTCTACCACATTGCTGTCTTGCAGTTGGTTTTGAGCCAATGTATAGTGAGTGGGCAGTGGAAAGGGTGTGTGCAATTACAATTGCAGAGCTTGTCAAGGCCCTAGCGACTACAGAGACCTCGAGTCACATGGTGCAGCTGTGAGCTTATGTTTCTCTCTCAGCCTGGTTTCCTGGGGGACTGGGTGGTCCAGAGACCCTGCCACACCACAAGAGAAAATCTTTGTGAAGGAGGAGTAAACCTTTGTGCCTCAAACCACTGGAAGGGGGTGGTGAACTGCAGCATAATGTAAATTAGCCTGAGTGAAACATTTCAGGGATGTAGGACACGGGAAAGGTGTTAGCTAGACTCGATAAACTGATGTTGCTGAAGAGTTTGAAGAAGAATGATGAGTTATTGCTTTATGGCAGATACAATACACACAGGTTTCAAGGATATTAGGTAAATACCACTTGAAAAAATAGAATAGAAAACAAATTGAATCAATAGATAAGAAAGTGCTGCTGCTTGAATGAAATGAGTGGGCTCTTCTCTGGGATGATGCGTGATGCAGGAGACAGCACATGAGGCTTAGGGGGTCTTTGTTTGGATCCTGGATGCCCACTCAAATGTGAGAACATGGTGAGCTCCTTGACTTTCTCAGCTTCAGATTCTCCTTCAAATGAGAACAATGCCTTAAAAAGCTGGGGTCGCGGTGAAGATTAAAATGATAAATGTACACAAGTACCCAGCAGATAGCCCAAGCTATGACATACATTTAAAAGTTAATAGTTTCTGTCTCTATCACTTTCCTACAAAAGGAAGATCAATAAATCAATGAATAATTTTTTCTCGATTTTATTAAAACTTAGATATTCAAGAGGATATCTTTATAGACATCAGCATAGGTACAATAATCTTGGCACCTAAAACGAAGTGCTTACTTGCACCTACAAAACTTTTTGACCAAGAAGTTGATATCTTTCCAGAAACTTCCACCTAAACAACTCCTATAGCTGCGGGTTTTGCTGTGAGTTTGTATATGGCAGGCGGCCTTGGAAATTTCGGCTCTACTTCAACTCAGGGTAGAATGTGTTGCTATTTTTACATTTCTCATTGTTTAAAAACTTGAACACACACTGGATACCTTGAGCCTTCTCCTGGTGGGTTGTTCCTTTGTTCCATTGCAGAGTTCCGGTAAATAGCTCATTCCTCACTTCAGGCAAAAGAAAACAAGGAAGCAAATCTGGGAACATCATATGATGATCAGAGGGAAACCTGTCCCATCAGATTTAGGAAAATCTTGCTCCCTGGAGTATATCTCTTTGTGTGTCTCACTTCTCTTCATATTTCTGGGTTCTTATCTGGGTGGGCTGACAGAGAAGAGAGAAAGGTTGTTTGGAGTTTCCCCATATAGAGGCAGTGTCTGATGTCTACAGAAGGTGAGCCTACCTTGACTTCCTTTTTCTGGGAAATGTGGAATTCTCATCTGCAGCACAATGGCAGGAGCCAGAATGCTTTGCTGCACAACCAATTGCTTTCCAATGAGTTTGTAAAATTAGAAATTGCCCTACCTAGTTCTGAGGATGCGTGTTTCATGCTCACTGAAAATGATAAGTTTTGAAGAGCTTCTTGCCCAGAAGGAAGCATGTGACCTCCAAGACAAAGCTCCAAGACAAAGCTCAGAACCATCCCTGAAGAGTCTGCGCTTCAAGGCCAGGTGAGCCTGCACTCACTCCTGTGGCTTGCTGTTTCCTAGATGTGTGAATCATCTCAGACAGTCTGGGCAAGTGAGGTCACCAGAAAAAGGAGAGACCTTAGGTATCAGAAGAGAATCCACCACGTGAACCCCAGAGAGTCCACTTCAGGAGCAGCAGCAAGGAAGGAAGACAAGGCTTTGACACTACATGATTAAAGAGCTTAGTTTTAAGTGTGAGAGGATGCACCGGAGACATCTATAGAGCATTCAAGATCCAAGGGGGCAAGACCAGGCAAGAGCCCAAGTCCTGTTAGATGAAGGATTTTAGTTAGGACCATTAGCTGCTACCATTCTATTTTAAATCAGAGATGCATTTTTATCTCTTTCAAAACTAATCAAATAAAATGATATTACCAGTAATCAGAATTATAAGGAACTTATTCAAGGGATGGAACATGTTTTCTTAATTATGTGTGTAATGTTTAAATATTAAGTGTGGTAAGGAGGGTGATGACATTAACTTATGTGGGTTATGCCTCTGAGGCACATCAAGGAATGGTGGTGACCTGCATAAATGGAATCGAATGATATGACACATAGTTCATTCTAAGAAAACTTGCATAAAACTTCATCCAGTGGCATCGTCTACTAAGAGCAAGAACGGTCTTCCAATCAAATTGCAACACTCGCAATAGACTTCATTATTTACAAAAATAATAACTCTTAATTCTAATGATTACATTTTAGCTAAAAAAATTTAGCTGAGGAGATATGGTACCTTGATACATTTATTAAAAATCACACTTCTATACAAATTTCATACAACCACAAGTAATAGAACCACATAAAAGTCCATTACTGAATACAGGATGAATGTTGGAGATAGTAAGTGCCAGAATGCAGAGAAGAGGAGATTTTAACTCTGGCAACGGGATTGACTTGAGAGAATAAAAATAGCTCACTATTTGTGGACTGAATGAGTGAAGGAGAGGTGAATTTGGAAGAGAGGGAATGACATAACTCTCGTAGAACAGGAGGCGTTAAGACCCACATAGGAGGTTTTACTAGAGCTGAGGCTTGAAATAAGGGTCACAGCAGAGCTATTCCAGGCAGTTGGAAGGTGGAGAGGGATAGGCCAGCCAGACTTCCACACGCTGACAGCAGAGGTGAACAGGGTACCGTGGAACAAAGGCAGCCAGCACACGGGTGGGACACACATGCATGCTGGATGCACATAGAATGTCTGAGACTTTTTTTTTTTTTCTGAGTAGCTGTAGTTAACGACTCCTCTGATTTAATATGAGCTGTTAAAAAGAATCACTGCATTTCAACCAAATTATCATACCACTAAAAATGTTCCCCAGCCTGTCAGGGCTGCGCCTGCAACTTGAGCCCTCTCATGATTTAACTTTCATGCAATTTTCGATCTTTTTTATCATAAAAATGAAGATAAATAACTCAAATGCAAACAGAACATTCTTTCAGCTCTCCTCCGGGAGCTGCTTGAAGGGTTCAGGGCCCTCGTGCCCCTCGACTCAGTACGAACAGCTTAGCATGAGAATATTGGCTGTAAACACCAAGCATTTTGCACTAGCAGATGGAGTGTGTGGCCATTTTTGAAGAGGAACAAATGTATGAATTTAATTAGAAAGGGATTTGACAGCTCCTTTTCTTTGGTTGCATAATTTTGGAGACAATTGGGATACAGTGCATGTTTTCTTCTTACAAAGATATACTATTGCAACATTTTCTCCTTTCTTCTATTTTTTTTTCTGATTTTCTGTATGCCTCCCCCAGTTTAGGAGCTCATAAATGATATTTATGCAAAGTTTCCGGATTTGCAGTAACGACTGGTTATTCCTGTGATTCTTCTAACAGGAGACCCACTTGGCATGCATGCACCTAATTTATGGCCAGCTGAGTGCTCACAGCAGCCTGCCTTTGAGACCACGTGCCTCACACCACCACGAGAATCTATCAAAGGCGTTGTGAAGCAAGGGAAATGCTGTCTTTTCAGAGGGCAGCGTGCAACATATTACATTATTTTTACAGGAAATATTTTAAAGACATAATCCTTGGCCTTGCACTATGTTGAAGGAAGAACTAAGAACAAAGAAAATGTCCTTAATCTCAGTCCAATTCTCGATGTCAAATAGAAATGGTGCTGCAGAGGGTGAATATGACTAAAGTGTTTGTAGAACCTTTGCTTCAGAGTGGCCCTCTCTAATGCACAGTATTCACATGGGGAGGCAAGAAGAGACCCAAGGCCCAGATGGACCTCAAGCACCAGTGATTGGACTCTCAGCTATTTCTTTTATCTGCAAAATGAAGACAACACCAACATTCTCCATCATGCTGAGATTTGTTGACGTTGATTAGGTGAAAGAGCAATGGTGGGAAAGCTGGGTTCCGAGGAGAAGGCTCGCCACACCTGCTGTGGCTCCAAACTCCATGGAACTGACTCTCCACCCTGGGCGCCATGCTACTCAGTTAAAGGGTGTTATCCAGCTACTGTAGGCTGCACCCAGAGGCTAGCTTCAGGTGGGGGACAAAGAGCTCATGTGCTAAGACATTCCCATCCCCAGGGCATTCCCATCCCCAGGCCCCTGAGCCACTTGTTCTTTTTTTTTCTTCATTGATGATGGTATGATATTTTTTTGAGCCACCTGTTCTTAAGGATACCAGCACCTGAGCTGTCTCCAGCAGGCTCTGCTGTTCTTTTTGTGACCCTGCCTGCTTCCTTCATCTGCCTGTTGGACCTGGTCCCTCCTGAAACTGAAAGGAATAACAGAGGCAACACAGAGGGTGGAGAGTGAGCAAGGTGCTCCTGGGATAGAGTTTCCATCTTCTCCCATGGCAACAGAAATGACAAAGGGTCACAGTGAGACACAGCACACCCTGAAACTGAGACAGGAGGGCCATCGTATTTATACAGTGAACAAATCTGTATCAAGTAACTAGTCTACACCAGGCCCTTGCTCCACAGATAACACATGGCAGAACATGTAGACTCCCTGCTCTCTGGAGACAGTTTAACAGTGAACGCCTACCAAAAAGAAAAAAAAGGAAATACATGATCAGGACACTGAGGAAGAAAACAGTGTTTTGTGAAAGAGGAAAACGGGTCTGTAGTGAGTGGTCAGAGAGATATCACTGCAATAGTACCTTCTTTTTTTTTCAGAGACATAGAGGTTTATTTAGGAAAGTAGGAACTACACATTCAAGGGAGAATGTGGGCCATCTCAAGAGGGAGAGAGCGACCCTTTGGGAGTGCAGGACTCTTCCTGTATAGGGGACTTCCGTGAGGTGGTCAGGAGGTATGTGAGGATGACCTCACTCTGGTAGTCACAAGGTGATTTAGGGTGCTCCTGGTCCTGACCTGCACTGTCTTATCAGGTATCCTTCTACACTATTTAAGGACAACCAACAATGTTGAGATTGCGCTCTTGAGCAGTGCCCAAAGAGATTCCTCTTTTGTGTGATCTGTTGTCTGATAAACAGACTCCTCCCTAAAGATCACCAACAGTGTTCAGGGTCTCTTGTTAGTGTTAGACCCCAAATAATTCTCTGGGGAAATTTTGGGGTCTAACAGTCCTTGTCACAGGCTTCCATATTAAAGTTTCATTTTCCTTATGTCTCCTCTCTACCTACTTATTTATTTTATCCTACATCATTTCCACCCATCCCCCCAGAATTCAATCCCTTAATCCTAAGGGTTGCTGAGGGGTAAAAGTCCATCAGCTATAGTTGCTTCAGGCTGACAAGGGGCTGTTGTCCCTGTTTGGCCAGGGACTGAAAGTCTCATCCAAACTGAACTAAAGGAGACAGAGAGAAACTGGACTTAGTTATTGAGTTGGGTTCTCTACAGTCAGGTCAGAAGCTAAGGACAGAGCCCACAGGAACATGAGCATGAGTAGGTGTTTTTTTTTCCTATGTGCCTGAAGTTTGTGTTGTACTCATTCTGCCAAGCCTGCCATCAGAGTTGCTGAACTGACATTCACAAGCCTGGTTATTTGGTCAACAAAGCCATTCATCTGCTTTTCGATGGTATTGCAATTGCAATAGGCGTCTACATGAAAAACTGACATGTTTGTATATTGCACAATAACCTAGATATATTGCTACAATGTTTTTTCCAAATCTTTACCCTGGATCATCCATTAATTCGTATTTTAAACTAGAAGCCAGGTAGCCAATCTATTTGGTTACATATAACATTGTAGAAAGTCCTCATGGCACAAAGCGTAAAACACAGCACACAATTTAGCACATCAGCTATTATCACCCTGTCTATTAGTACTAATAATTTGCCTACTATAAGGATTATATGCCACCACTGTTTTTACATATTTGGCAGAGCCATCTGTAAACCAATCATCTTTTCTTTAGGTTTAAGGTTGTTATATTCTTTTCCCCACTTTATGGGCGCCCATATTAACACTTTGAGTATCTTTAACGTTCCTGATTTAGCAATGAAATTCCCACAATCAAAAGGAAAAAGTTCCACAAGAGTGGAAAGAAGCAAGATTCCTGATTTTATAGTACATTGGGGAACTTAAACAGGTTTAAGTTTTTAATTTTGAACAGGACTCATAGACCCTCCAGTACCTCACAGGAATAGGAATTGCTCCTTTTACATTGTTTGGTGGTGCTGGACCTAAAAAATCTCAAGAGGCGCAAGCTTAGTTTTATAGTATCTTATAAAGACTCAAAAGCCAGGCTTGGTGGCTCACGCTTGTAATCCCAGTACTCGGGAGGCTGAGACTGGAGGATCCGGGTTCGTGGCCAGCCTCAGCTACTTAGTGAGGCCCTCTGCAACCTAGTGAGACCCTGTTTCAAAAATAAAGAATAGCCGGGCATGGTGGCGCATGCTTGTACTCCGAGTACTTTGGGAGGCGGAGACCGGAGGATCCGGGTTCGTGGCCAGCCTCAGCTCTCTCTCCCTCTCTCTCTCTCTCTCTCTCTCTCTCCCTGTCTCTCTCTATATATATACCTAGTGAGGCCCTCCGCAACTTTGTGAGACCCGGTTTCAAAATAAAGTATAAAAAATAGGGCCGGGGGTGTAGCGTGGAGGTAGAACGCCCCTGTGTTCAATCCCCGGTACCACACACACACAAAATAAATAAATAAAGAAAGAAAGAAAGAATAAAAAATAGGGCTGGGGATGAAGCTTGGAGGTAGAATGCCCTGGGTTCAATCCCCAGTACCACACACACACACACAAAAAAAAAAGACTCAGAAGTTTTGGGCATCAGTGCCATGTTATATTTCTTCTTTGAGTCTAAAAGCTGAAGTACCATTATCAATTATAATGTAGAATATAAGGGGGGCAAAGTCAGATGATATCTAGTTAAATTATGTGTATGGGTCTTTTAAATGGCTCCATGGGAATGACTCACTGTTTATTTCTTTTTTCCCCAGATAGCACACTAATTTTTGGTTATACTTTTCTTCTGGGTATTCAAGACAAAGTAGGTAGCCCAATGTTGGGCAAACAAATTTTTTATAAAATTTTTCAGTTAAGTTCAATCAAGGCTCCTCAGGGTTACTCTTAGGGACTTTGTGAGGCTTTTTCTCAACTTGCTGTGCCATCTGCCAGGATGGGCCATGGTCTTGCGGACCCCTTGGCTTCTCTTGAAGCAAAGGGGACATTTCCTTCTCCAATGGCCTTCCTTTTTGCAGAATATGCACTGATGGCTCCCAGTCTCTGGGACCTTCATGATGCCCTGATAGGGTTTTCAGATGACTTACCAGAGTACTCAAGCCCTTAGGAGTCCAACCAAGATCTGGAGGGATCAAAGAAGCCAGCCAGGAGAAGACCTGAGAGGAGGAACATTCCAGCTCAAGGCAAGTCTATATCTCCCTAAGGCAAGAAAGTAAGTCCATTTCTTAGGAAATGAAAAGAAGAATGTTTTGGGGTCATATGGAGGGCCAGAAACAGAAATGTAAGGGATTTGGGGGGCCAGGTCACTTACCTTTCCTATGCAGGAAGCTTCTGTATGGGAAGGTACTGGAAGGCAAGTGAGTTTCATTGAATTACGTTGCCTTGATCTTTCCCTCCCACTGGCAGGCGTTAATTCTAGAGCTCTCCTATATAAACTTCTTACCTTATAGTCTACGCCCCATAGAATTTAACTACTGTGGGCTGAGATGTGTCCCTCACCCCAAATATAATGATATCCTAACCCCTGTTGCATCTGAATGTGACCTTACTTGGGAATACAATCCTTGCAGATGTTGTCATTTTATGATAAAAGCATTATGTCGAGCCCTAATGAGATATGGCTCGTGCCTTTATAAGAAGAGGACATGTAGCCGGGCATGGTGGCACACGCTAGTAATCCCAGTACTTTGGGAGGCGGAGACCAGAGGATCCGGGTTCACGGCCAGCCTCAGCTCTCTTGCTCTCTCTCTCCCTCTCTCTCTCTCTCTCCCTCTCTTTCTCTCTCTCTCTCCTTAGTGAGGCCCTCTGCAACTTCGTGAGACCCGGTTTCAAAATAAAGTATAAAAAATAGGGCCGGGGGTGTAGCGCGGAGGTAGAACGCCCCTGTGTTCAATCCCCGGTACCGAAAAAAAAAAAAAAAGAAGAGGACATATCCTTTGAATATGGGGACACATGGCAGGAAACCACATAAGGCACACATTGTGAGAGGCTGGACATAGCTGCAAGCTAAGGAATAACAAGGAGCAGCAGTTAACATGGAAAGCTAAGACAGGGAAAGGACTGGTTGCACCCAGCGTCTCCTGGTGACAACTCCATTTTGGACTCTTTCCTCCAGACCTGGGAGAGAATAAATGTTTGTTGTTCTAAGTCACCTTGTTTGGGGTACTTGTTTTGGCAGCCACAGGAAACAAATACACTATCCTGCATCAGTTGGTACCAACTGTGTTGTTCTGAGGCTGAACTGTCTGTTGGAGAGTTGGCAGTGAGGAGTCAGCCACTGGTGGCAGGTGGAGCACAGACATCTCTAGCACAGGTTGAAGTACATTAGGATTTTCACTGGAGATGAACCATGTTGACACATTACTGGAAAGAAATGAACTAGTAGGTTGAAAGCATCAGATGTTTGAAAAATTAGGGGCAGACAGTTATTATAAGGCCAATGGAAATGACTGGGTGTTGATGGGGAAAGTTATTACTTTGGGAAAACATAACAAAAATGAGAATATGTAATGAGGAGTTGAAGGGTAGATGTGAAAGACAGAAGCCAAGTTCTTAGAACATGACTCTCATCTCCTGCAGCTGAATGAAATATAACTGTATGACTTTACAAAACATTAAATCGATATGTATAAAAATTGTGAACTCTAAAGTCCCACGAAATACCAACATTAGAAGAGCTCCGTAGCTCCTGCCAGAAGTGAATGATCCCTGCTTTCCTGAAGATCATGCAGAGACCTCTGATCTACAAGACAAAACGTGTCCCTAGCAGAATCTAGTCCAACATCCACGTCTTAGCAGCAGACAGGTAACCAGGGAAAGGCTGAGTCTGAAGAGAATAACAAGTGGTTTATTTTAGATCAAAAGCAAGGGCATCTGACAGTGGCCGCCATAGGTTCTTCCTCATGCTCACCACCCTGAAGCCCTCTGCCAGCCTCTCAGAGGTACAGAGGCTCTCCACCAAGATGACACTGTGGTGGTGACGCCATCTTTCCTGGATCTGTGCAGCATGGGGTTACTGCTGGAGGACTGTGGAATTTAAACCTGCAGGTGCCTGAAATCATGATCCTTATGCTGGTGAGTCCCCAGGAGTTAGGAATGCATGGGTTTAGGAAATATGGTGACCTATTAGAAGAATTTGTGTTTACCTTTTCTACGGGCTATAGATTCTACTTCCCAAAGAGGAAAAAAATATTAGGAAACACAGTGAGTCCTCTTGAATTAGAATCGACAGCTTCTACTCAAGCACTTAATGCTCCTCATGGCAAGGAACCAGCAAACTTAAGAAAAGAATCATATTAAGAAAAGAAATTTTAAAACATTTCCCTTTTCTTCCCCAATTTAAAAATTAGTATATTTTTATTTGTAATGTTTGATTAACTTGTATAGAATCCTTTTATATGAACTTATCTCAGTATAAAATCAAGGATTCTAGCCTATAAAAGGGCTATTTTGCTTGAACGTATATATAAATTTAAGGATTGGTACTTCATTGTAGATATGAGATATATGTGACCCAAGATAGGCTACATAATCTGAAAAAGGTCCTTTCATGTAGTATTTTTGTTTTTTTTGCAGTTCCGGGGATTTAACCCAGGGGCGTTCTACCTCCACGCTATACTCCCGGCCCTATTTTTTATACTTTATTTTGAAACCGGGTCTCACAAAGTTGTGGAGGGCCTCACTAGGTAGATAGAGAGAGAGAGAGACAGGGGGAGAGAGAGAGCTGAGGCTCTCTCCCAAAGTACTGGAATTACAAGCATGCGCCACCACGCCCGGCTTCATGTAGTAATTGTTAATATGAACATGGCAGACTTGAGGGTGTGGTTAGAAAGTTATGTGACGCAATATACTATCAAAAACCATGGACTCATGATAGCTTCATTATTTAGTTGTGATTTCAAAGCCACATACAAACCAAAATTGTGGAAAATTTTAACTCTGACATCTATTATGAAGTAAGTTTGTTTATATTAAAATGAATAAGAATGTGAAGTTTTCTTTGATGGCAAGTGTGAATATATTTTTAAATACTATTAACTGACAGTGCATCATGTTCAAAATTATCTTTAGCAGGTGTTCTCATGAAGTGAAAGCTGTGTTGATATAAAAATAAATAACAGGAAATTATTACATTAAAACAATTTATAACAATGCTGAAATAGAAAAGGAAAAACGAACGCTGGATAAACATAATTGTATTCTTTTGGTACAATGATATTCTATAATCCACAACAAAGAATAATATATTTTGGGTAATATTTTCCTTCAAATTCTAAGAAAATTGATGGAAGCTTAAAGGTAGCAAACTGTCAATAAAAATTATGAAAAAGAGAAAGGCATTAAAATAATGCAAAAAGACACAATTTATCTATTAGGTGATAAAGCTACTATTAAGACAAGAAACTGACATGGTAATACACAACCTTTTGGAGCATTATTTTTAATTTAAAGAAGAATAAAATAAATACTGTTTTGCAAACTGCATGTTTTTCATTTAGTACATGATGAAATTATGTGCATCTTAAGGACTGATTGGGATTATGAGTTTAAGCGATGGCCTCATATCACATTAGAGACAGACACCGCAAAGTTCTTAGTTTATCCCTTAATCTATTTTCTGTGGCTGTAACAAAATACCAGAGGCTTTGTACTTATAAAGAAAAGAGGCTTGTTTGGATCACAATTCTAATGGCCTGGGAAATCCAGACAGCATATTCTTGGTGTCTGGCAAGGGCCTCCCTGATACAACATGGTGGAAAAATGGAAAAGGAAACTGCTGTGTGCAGAACGGGCCAAGCACAAGAGATGTCCTCACTTTGTAACAGTCTATTCTCAGAAGAATTGACTTGTTCCTTGAGAGTGGTGCCTCCATGACGTATTGCCTTCCACTAATCTCTAAACCCTAATGGACCATTTCTCGATATTATTGTTAGTGACCAAGCTTCGAGCACATGAACCTCAGAGATTGGCAGGGGATGAGGGAAGGAGGGGCCAGGCTATCCTATGGGGCAAGAGCTGAAAGAAAAAGGGCAAACATGAGCATGTTGGCCCTGACATCAAGGTGGAGCCAGACTCCTCCTCCTTGGTCTGTGAATGACTGGAGAGTTTCTCTGGATCCTGGTTTCTCTATTAACAAAAGGTGAGGCCTGAGATAAATGATTTCTAATGTCCTTTCCCTCTTTACCATTCCATGTTCCCTAATCTACAGTTGTGTCATCTTAGAGGGACCATAACAGAAAAGGATTCCAGACATGACAAATAACTGCCCATGATGGTGTTAATACCAATGCTAACCCCAGCAGGTTTGGATCTCTGGCTCCTGCCACAGTACACCTAAGTACAGTACTCAAAAGTACAGTATTCCTTTGATGTTCAGAATTGCTTAGAAATTTATTTTAAAGACAGATATGTCACCCAATGCTGAACTGAAAAGTACTGCTGTTCTTAAATGTCCACTAGAATTCTCTTGAGCCTGAACTGCTTTATTTTTGTCCCCAGGACAAAAAGGTTTACTGTTCATCATTTGAAAGAAAGATAATTATACTGAGAGTTATAGACTCCATAACTTAATGGACTAGCCCTCCCACCATCAGCGCCATAAAACTAGACAAATACAAAAATGAACAAGCTATTTTCAAATGTCCCATGGTTGGATATGTGTGGAGTATAAACTGAGATATGGTGAGATATGATATTGAGCAGCCATTGAGTAGCATTATAAAAGATTTTATTGTTGGCATGGAAGATGGCTGCCACAAAAGACAGAGCAAGAATAATCAAGGTTTCAAAATCATCTGGAGCTTTTATGTTATAAAAATGATACTAATGATAAATACCTGATGAGATTACAGCTGATATGTAGCCAGTATTATGTGGCTATGCACTTTTTTGATGTTTTAAACTATCAAGTTTTACTAAGGTAATTTAAAGTTATTTTTTAAAATATGCCACTTGTTGCATAATAGTCTGTTAAACAAGCACAGCTATAAGAAAAAAGTGATCCATAATTACTCAAGAGACTATATGAAGTATTCACAATGATGTAGAAGATTGTTGATGAAACCGGCTTTGTGACTGTTGGTCTATTTCTCTAATTTGCTATTTTCTAGGGAACAGTTCCTATCAGGTGCTTATAACTACCATTAACCAACAAATGGTCTAATTTTCCAATGCATGCTATTCTCAGATGATTGTTTCGCAGTGTCACAAATGTCCTGATTTTGAATTTCACATCTGTTTTGAAATTCCCGTCTGTTCAGTCTCAGCTCCCTCCTCTTGTGCGAAAATCAAAGAGATCGAGCTGCCTGTATCTGATGATCAGCTGCATTGATACTCTAGTGATCATCATGAGGGTAAAAATCAATTTGGAAAAACCATTCTAAAAGAAATAACAACGTACTATGCACGTTTCATTTCATTCTAAAGCACTCAGCTATCTCTAACAGTGCCTGTGTGGATTAACATTTTACCACCTCTCAGGGGAATCATTTCATTTACCATTGGAAAGAGTGTGTAAAGATATGGCATTTATCAGAAATAGTATAACATCTCATTTATATAGAATATAAATATATATATATCTAGATGGATATATATATATGTATATATAGATGGATAGATATACATATATCTATATTCTAGCATTTGAGTAATTTAAAAAGATTAAGTCAACCAATATTTATATAGTACACTGCTATTTAAGGCATGGTTTCTCATATAATTTGAGCCCCTGCCTCAGAAAGTGAGACTTAACTGCTGTATCCATCAGCATTCTTGCAGGTATAATTTAAATGTCTGACCTCATAACTTAGAGAAAAGAAGATTTATTTTCTTATGGTTTCAGGCCCAGTCCATGTGAGGCTGGGGACCACAGATCTCAGGGCATGGCGGCGAGAGGTGGAGGGAGAGCACATGGGCTGTGCTCCTCACATTGTGGAGACCAGAAGAAAGAGAGAGAGAGAGAGAGAGAGAGAGAGCAGGGGAGGAGGAACCACTTATATAATCCCCAAGGCCTCATCCCCAGGGAATACCTCCTCAAGCCACACCCTACAGGCCTACCAGGTACCACCCAAGTAAACCCATTACAATGGATTTATCCCCAACTGGGATTACAACCCTCGTGACTCAATTTTATCAGCTCCAAACATTAATACATGAGGTCTTTAGGGGACATTTTAGATCTAACTATAACAACTGCTAAGTAGACATTATATACAAGGAAACAGAAAAAAGGAGAAGTTCACATGGATAATAAATATCAGAGCAAAGATTAAACTGCTAAATGAATGATAATATCCCTACTATTAATGAACACTGAGACTCAAAGAGTTAGTTCACATGTCAAAGATCCACAGGTTATGGATATAAAGGAGCCCCGCAAAGCCTGATCTAACCCCTGCCAGGTTGCGTATTCTCTGCTGCTGGTCATGGATGTGGCCGTGGGAGATGGCAGGAAAGTGTTTGGAGATGAAATCAAGACAGCAAACTCAACATATCCCATTTAATTATATGATAGATTTAATTTGCAACAGAGGAAGGAAACAAAAGATAAAGATAAGGATGTAACCATCATCGTAAGGCAAAATACATCAGGATATGATGTGACATGTGCTCCATGAGCAGCATAGAAGAAACACAGGGCCTGTGAAGAGGTGATGTGTCAGTCACAAGCACCCGTGCTCACACTCAGACATGCTTACGCACCCATGATCTCTCATGCAACACACACACACACACACACACACACTACACATTCATACCCCCACACTGGCATGCACTTACACATACTCAACATACTTCACACACACATACACACACACACATACACACATACACACACATACACACACACACACACATACACACACACACACACACACACACACACACACATACACACATACACACACATACATACACACACACATCTTCAGGGAAGATGAAATTTGAATAATTTTGAAAGATGAGGACAGTTCTTTTCCCCTGGTAAAGGTTCAGGTGGCTGCTCCCAGGCAGAGGGAAAGTGTCTGGAGGAAGGAGCGGGGCCGTGGATGGGGAAGCACGTGGCACAGTTGCTGTCATTCAGAGCATGAGAAGCATACACACCTAGAGACCGCAGGGCCTGGGTCGTGCAGTCAACACCCTGAAAGTCCTATGTCTGCCTAGCTGTTCTCCCCCGTCTTCTCCACCTTCATCCCCAGGTCTTCTCACCTCATGTGCAATCATACAGTGTATTTACCTTTCTAATCCCTTGAAATATAAGTTCCACGAGACAGTGGTTTTCCCCCTGTTCATCCACAGATGCCTAGTTGCTAAGACAAGGCCAGGCATATAGGATGTGCTTAGTAATTGTGCTAAAAATCAAGGACGAAAGCACAACTAAATGTACAATATTTTTAATTGACATTCTAGCTGGGTCATTAAAGAGCTACATCCACCTGAACTTTGGCTTTCTCACTTTAAAAACCGGAATGCTAATAGTAATTGAAGTGCTAATCATAATTATCTCAAAAGGTTACCAGAGAAGTAAATTGCATGCCAACATTAGCCACACCAACTCCTGGAGCTGTTGGTTCAGCATGATGGCAGCATTGGTGATGATGTGCTTACTGAAGTTACTAGGACAGACGGACCTGGGCTGGGTGGTGGGGACCATGGGGCCATTAGCTTCTTTTAGGGACTACACTTGACTCCTTAGTTGGGCACAGTGCATGAACCCGGGTTCTCATGGGTGCACCAGTGACCAAGACCAGGCACACATGGGCCACATCTCCTCTTTTCAATCACTCCCTCCTAAAGGGTTTAACTTTCTGAAGTTTCTGCCTCATCCAGATATTGCTGATATGAAAATACTGCCCAAGATGCTACATACACATCTTAATGTGTGTGAATTTTTCACTTAAATCCTCAATGTAACCTATTTCTCAATGACTGTATTAAATGGTGAGGGATTGATACCTCGTGAACCCCTGTGTTTCAAAACAAAAAATAAAAAATGCTGGGGTGTACTCAGAGGTAGAATACACCTGGGTTCAATCCTCAGTATCACCAAAAACAAAAAACAAAGTCCTTCTATAAGTAGCCTTTTCTGATGTATGTGCAATGATTAGACATCTTTGTTTTGTGATGTCTTTTGACTAATAACTAAAGTATCACCATTGCTGTCTATACCTTAAAGTGGGTCCAATCAGTTCATGGAACAATCAATTCTTCTTTTCCTCTCCATCCTCTTTGAGATCATCTATCACATGGATTCTCTCTGAAACTATCAAATAAGAATTCGAAGCCAAAGGAAAATAGAAAAGAGCTTGCTCCCACAAGAGCAGGTTTACCAAAAATATTCAGTGCTCTAAGATTTGCCCAGTGGGGGGCCCCTGAGCAGAGCTAAGTGGCACACCATTTTGAAGGACCCACTTCTGGGAGAAGCAAACTTGCCCCCCATACTGAACAGGTTCGTGTTGCTCATCTACAAAGTCTCACCATGGTGCCCCTCAGTAACCCATCCTGGGTTATCTCTGCCAGGACATGGGAAACTCCACATTTTCCAGTATGCTTTTTAGCAGAGAGATGTATGTGGCATGCCATGAGACATCTGCAGGGCCATTGAGAGTTTCAGAACTGAGGAAACATAGCTGGGTGGGGCGGCACATGTTGCAATCCCAGCACTTGGGAGGCTGAGACAGGAGGATGACAAGTTTGAGACCAGCCTCAACAACTTAGTGAGACTCTCAGCAACCTCATGAGACCCTGTGTTTCAAAACAAAAAATAAAAAATGCTGGGGGTGTACTCAGAGGTAGAATACACCTGGGTTCAATCCTCAGTATCACCAAAAACAAAAAAACAAAGAAAGAACTTAGGAAACATGACCAGGGTTCTTATAGCATCTCATGGAGTCAATGCATCTGGAATTTGGAAGGTTCTGGAAGCTGAGTGGGCAGGTACCATTTTTCTCCATTCCATCACTTTAAGGTCCACCTGATTTATACAGTCAGCTGACTGTATGAGAGAAGAAAGTGCTGTATTCTGTGGCAATGCCGAGCAGGGCTGGCGCACAGTGTCCCCATTAGAGACGTGGGCTTCCACTTCTGGCTGACAGCAGCACGTTGAACCATGAAGCATTTAGGGACGAAGCTCTTCTTTGTCTGGCTGTCAGCCTGTCTAAAGTACATACTTTGAGAATGTTCCCTTCCTCTTTCCCCTGTAGTAGGATATCTCGTTCCTTCCTTCTTCACGTTATCTTATGGCCCCTCTCCCTGGGAACTAGGGATGCACAGTCTCCTGCCAGTGTGGACAAGACACAGCAGCCATGGCTGCGAGACGGTTCTCTGTCAAATGTCCCTGGGGTCAGGTGGCCGCCTCTTAATTGGCCACCATGGCTGGCTCTACGCTCATGTTCTGTGCCAAAATTAGAAGCATTTAATGCACACAAAGCTCCTCCAGTCCCGCTTCCTGACACCTTGCCTGGTTCCCGTGGTTCCAAGGGACACACACAGGGCAGACCCAAAGCCTCCTTGCCGCAGTTACTCAAAGGTCAGAAAACTGTATGAGAATCAAAGAAAAGAAAATGTCAGCCTGGGAATTGCTGAATGCGTGTCTGTGCAGAAGGCCAAATCTTTTAAAAGATAAATATCATAGACGGAGAGAATGCTAAGGGACCTTTGTGCATTCACAGTTTACCCTGAGATTTATGGCATCCAAGCTGCTTAGCACGGCTCTCCAGGCCCCATTCAGTAACTCCACAGCCCCCCTTCACTCAGCCTCTAGCTCAGTCTTGCTCCTCTCCTTCCCCACATTTCTGGGAGTTGGTACTTTTATTCACCCAGATTAAATTAAATGCTCACTGCTAGATCACTTAACTGTGACCAGGAAGTTGGGGGTCATTTCCTTAAAAAAATTAATGGTTGCCCAATATGCTTGATTAGAGGACAAAACTGGAGGGTACTTTGGTTGAATTATCTATGACTAGAAGAAAACGGAAATTGGATCAAGGACTCTATCTACTTCAACCTCCAGCAACGGTAACAAGAAAGGTAAGCAAGATACCAAGTTCCATTCTGTGATGGAAATTTGAGAAAATGTGAGCATAAAGAGCTTTGAATATTCACCAGAATGCTGCTCAGAATGCCTCTGTCTCTTCAGGAACACCTCTGTCTCTTTGGGAACAACGCTGTCTCTTTGGGAACACCTCTGTCTCTTCGGGAACACCTCTGTCTCTTTGGAAATACCTCTGTCTCTTTGGCACCTGCAGCCATGTGTGTAATAAGCATTCTGTTCTTAATCTTGCCCTAAGATGTAGAAGCCTGGGGCACAGTGACCAGGGATGAATGTGTTTGATAGCAGGATAATGCCATCTTTAGAGTCAGGTAGAACTCTAGGTGTGACTCTTGACCCCACTAGTTCTAACCTACCTGGTCCTGAGTGTGGCCACTTAGAACGTCCTTAGCTTCCTGAGAGTAGAGTTGCCTCCCTTGCAAAGTGGGCCTCAGAGCAAGACTGAACTGTGGGAGGGCTAGAAGAATGAGCTGGTGGCCATTGGCAACACGCTGGGCACAGACCAGCCTGTCTTCAGCTCTGGACTCCTAGAGAAACCAGCATCATGAAATGCAGACTGAGGACCACCACAGTGGCTGCCTCCCTGGCTTCAGACACCTGCAGTAACATCCAGAGGATTCCTTCTGTCACGTACATCTTTCTCACTTGGCCAGAATGAGCCCAGATGATAAGCTGGATGCTTTCAGTGTCAGGCAGAAGCTGTAGAAAAGAGGGGGATCCTTCTTTCAAAGGTGCTACAGACCCTCAGGTCCACACAAAGTTCAGTTACTATGTGTGTGCTATGGAAGTAGGAGCTGTAGGTTCCGAAGCCAAATCACAGGGTAGCCCACAATGCAGAATTTTAGTGGAAGATCCTTAAAGTTCATTTCCACGTGATAGAAGACCACCAGACACATGTGTTGATATGCTTCTAAAAACTAAACAAAACACACTAAAAAACCATCCTTATCATTTCTGTGTTAAAATTAATGAAAACTTTGCAGTGAGGAAACTGCTGAGAGCTTACAGATTTTAGAACAATGACAATGTTGGCCCAAACGTGGCCAACATTGGTGTGAGGTGGGCTAGAAAAAGCATAGGCAGAATCGGATCAGTACATGTAGTGATGAGAGGCTTTGGTGACAGTCCATGTACTGAATCTGTTGCAGATCCATCTAATATTTCAGTAGTATTTTGGTTTTGAAACTCAGGAAGCATAAATGCAATCATACTATGTATCTTCAGATTTAGAGCAATTGTGAGCTTTTTTTTTTTTGCGGTACCAGGGATTGAACCCAGGGGCGTTCTACCTCCGCGCTAC